>JAJPUD010017900.1:0-30082 GCA_023553655.1 Myrmecobius fasciatus
CCTTGGGATGAACTTGTGGGAGGATATAGACAAGGGCTGCCCAGGATGGGTGACAGGGAGGGGCTGCCACCCACATCACTGTATGGAACTCCTGAATGGAAGAGATCCCATATCTATCTGAGGACCTGAAGATACCCAAGCACTTAGACATTCAAGGTGGAAATATTAGTGCATGTGAATGAGCCTTGTTTTTGGCTCAGTCAACCAGTCAACCAGTCAACAACCCTCTCTTCTGTATTAGCTAGAGAATGAGCGCTTTTATCCTCCTGTCTGAAATGGAGGTGAAAAGAGTGGCTGGGAAAGTACTAATTTACATGGAGTTTATCCCATTTTTTCTTTCATTTTTTACAAGTGAAGACATCCTCCATTTTAACACTCTTTTTCTAGGGGAAAAAAGTCAATTTGGAAAGCCTTAAGGAGAATTGTTTTTTATTAAAACTTTTTATTTACAAAACATATGCGTGGGTAATTTTTCAACATTGATCCTTGCAAAACCTTGTGTTCCAAATTTTCCCTTCTTCCCCCCACTATCTTAAGGAGAATTGAAAGGTAAAGATGTGGTGAGATTTGGGAGGGTGGATATTTTGGACAAATCTTTAACTTTGATTTGCTTCTGATGGCTCCCCCATCCATCTGGGCCATTTAACGAGGAATGGGAGTGGTCCACAGTGACCTCTCACTAGCCAAAGGGTTCTCATGGTTCCTGGTCTTGATGATTCTATCTCCAAATATGTCTTGATAGAACACATGCTCAAGCCCAAAACAAGGGGAGACTCATAAAGAATCAACTTGAAACTGCAGAGCAGCTAATTCTGATTAAATACTTGATCCTGCCTATCAATACTCTAGGAAAATGCACATTAATGACAAAAGGTCTTACATTGAGGTTCTCAGAAAACTTGAAGATCACTCACAAATAATCTGCTCTATTTTTAAAGACAAGATGCAGGGTAATTAGCTAAACCCTTTCTCTTATCTCAAATGGGTCAGTATGGTTAGAGCACAAGGTCATTTAAGAAGGATATTATATAAATTTAACACATCTTTCTTATATTAATGATCAGAGCTGGAAGGCATAGGTTTTTCTTGTAATTATCTATCAGCAAAAAGAAAGAAAGAAAAGAAAAAAGTATAGTGTTTGTAATTTTGAAGAGGCAGGAAAAGATTTTGGATTTTAACAGAAGAAATTCACCACTCTCTGGAAAGAAAGGTAAGGCCAACAAGTCATGGAATCTATATCACCTTAACTGGAAGTGTTCTTTTAAAAATGACATAACTGTAATTATTAATCTAGCCTAATCCCTGCCAGGGCAGGTACCATAGAGCACAGAGCACCAAGCCTGGAGTCAGAAAAAAACTCATCTTCCCAAGTTCAAATCTGCCCTCAGATACTTCCTAGCTGTGTGTGGTCCTGGGCAAGTCACTTAACCCTGTTTGCCTCTGTTTCCTCTTCTGTAAAATGAGCCGGAGAAGGAAATGGCAAATACTTTAGTATCTTTGCCGAGAAAACCCTAAATGGGGTCACAAAGAGTTGGACATGACTGCCATGATTCAACAGCAATCAAAACTAGCCCCTCCTGGACCACTGAGATTTAGACAGGAGGAGGGAGTCTTTGGCCCTCATTTAAAATTCCAAAAAGTCAATGTAACTTCTAACCCAGGAATGAATATAAACTGCCTCTCTCTTCATAAGCATGTTCCTTTAAAAAAAACAAAACAAAACCAAAAGTCACCAAAAACAAACAAAAAATCCAAACCTTATTTTCTACAAGCACTTATTATCTTCCCTCCTCACTGATGTATGTTAAAAATTATTTTTTAAGAAAAAGAAAACATATACATAATATGGATAGTCCAGCAAGTCCAGTGCAGTAGCTCTCAGCCTGTATTTTAAGCCTGCCATCTCCCTGGCAGGAGATGGGTGTCGTGTTTTGCCTTTGGTTCTCTGGACTTGGGTCTCCCCCAACTCATTCATTGGAGTTCTAAAGTTTTTCAAAGCTGTTTTTCTCTAGAATGCTGCTGTCATTGTGTCGCTTGGTCTCCTTGTTCTGCTCATGATAAGGGTGTCCAGGTGGAGAGCCCGCTCCAACATGCTGGTATACTACCTGGTAGAGCTAGCTTTCTTTCTCAGGCCTTGTGCAACTTGGGGTTGTGGCTATGACATGGATGTTTAATTGAGAAAATGCTTCTATAAGACACGAACACCTGCTCTCAACCTTTGTCCTCTCAAAGCAACAAAGGGCTTTTATTTTTGGTTCGCCGAGTCCACGTAAGAGAGTTTATCACTGAATGATGGACCTTAGACCTTTCACTTTTGCATTCTGCACCTCAAATTCTGGAATCTTGTTCAACGATCAGAAAAAAGCAGATTCTAGTTACCTCTCACCAGGAACTGGGAGGATGGATACCCTTTCTGACTGCCTGATCACTGTTGATTTCCCTTACTGAGATGCTACTGCTACATAGTCCAAATGGTGATCTGCCATATTTAGCTTAAAATTTAGGAAACTCATTCATCTGAGTGAGTCAAATGCTAACTACAAGTACATATTATCAAATTAACCACACCTACGAACAAAAATTTAGCGAGTGGGATTCTCTATTTATCATTGGGTGGCAAGTCGGCTGAGATTCATCTTCCAGACTTTGAAAGAGCTAAGGCTGGAGGTTCTACTCCCTGGACTTAGAAGAGAATGAACCTATTTTAGGGGGGCTGTATGACCTAAGGGGAGAGGAAGAAGGAGGCCCTAAGGTCTGACTGCAGGTGGATAAAGGTTTCTCTCATTGATGAGAATGTAGAATGTAGAAAAAAAAAAAACCAATACCCATCACCTGCTGCTGGCTCAGACAATGAAATTTATGCAGCCCTGGGGTCCCTCGACAACGAGGTGGACCAAGCGGACTCTCTATGCACCCCCCCAGGGTTCACAATTCTCTCCAAAGCAGCTCCCTAGAATTTTCCACATCTCACCATGCTGCTGACTTCCGCATCCATCAGACATTGCCTCATTGCCAATGGATCACAAGATTCAGAACAGAGGAAGTCCTGAAGTCCAAAATCCTTATTTATAGCCGAGTGGAAGCGACTCAGATAGGAAGTTGCAGATTCCAAGCCGGGACCCCTTCTGTTCCTCCAGGCTGCCCCCTGCAAAGTGCTGCTCTTCAGGAACCCGAGGGTGATGTGGAAGACTGATGTGTGAGCACGGCAGGAAGGGCACAGAAGGCCACGAGAAGGATTAGAATGCCCCCTCCTTTCTCCAGTGGCTGCAGAAGGGCCGGTGTGGCTGCAGAAGGGCTGGTGTGGCCATTCCTGCCAGCTGGGACACCTGCCATCCTGCCACTCATGGCCTCATTTCTGTGGCTCTGCTGCTCCCCCCGTTCCACACTACATCCTGGAAATGATAGTTCCCACTATGTCCCGGGAACCTGCTGAAAAGCGACCAGCCTAACAGAACAGCTGCAGGGAGCCCCGTTTTAAAACTAGGAAACTGACTGTGCTTCCCAGTTTGACCCTTGCTGATCGGTCATACTGTGATGAATGGCACAAAGACAATGCTAGCGAAATGAGCAGAAAGTCATAATTGTTGTGAAAATGTAAAAACATTGCAAAAAAAAAAAGAATTTCCGAGTGCTTAATAAGACGGTTGTAAATGTCACCGGTAATCTTCAGAAGGCTAACCCAAGGTGCTAGTTGGACCATTCAAACGCCTTGTATATATTATACAAGCTGGGGCTGGGACAAGGACCAGAACCATTTTTTCTGACTCCAGAGTCAGTGTTCTATTAGATGGGCTTATTAGAAGAACAGGTAATTCCAAACTCATTTTAAACTAAATTCAGTTTTACAAGCTCACACTAGTGTTGATTTCTTTGAATGCACACACAGAGGCAGCTAAAGTAGCTGTATTTGACTTACCAGTCTCCTTATGGCTTTCAAGAGCAACTTTTGTTCCTTGGGATCTTTCTTCAACTTCAATAATTCAGCAAAGCTGTCCATATTTTCTGGAGACATAATGTCTGTGTTTTCTCCTCCATACAGCTGAACTAACACAAAGAAGCACCTTGATGAAACCTCAAATATCTCAGGATCTTCACTTGTAAGCTGAAAAGAGAAAAAGGACAGCCACATTTAAACTTCAGGGAAAATCCTGACCTTCACATTCTCTAACGAAATGCCGTGTTTTCAATTGATTGGGGTAGGGTGGAAAGCAGGGAGGAAGCAGTGTGAAGATGGGGAGAAGGCCAAGCAGAATTAGAGGAAAGCCTTTATTTTAGAATATTTTAAAATAAATGAGATGGCTTATTTATGTATTTATTTATCTATTTGTTTGTTTATTCATTCATTCAGTCATTTATTTATTCATTCATTTGTTTATCTATGAAAGCTAGACTAGCAAATTAAAGTCCTAAACTGACCTGCTGAATAACTAGAAATGAGATCATTTATAGCCAGCACATCAATCCCATGTATATACCTCTTCAAGTTATTCCTCTTTCTGCATTTTCCTCTGCTGTCCCAATAAATCACTTAGAGGACCTTCCTTTTTGGGCCTCAATGAATAGATACAGGCTCTTCTGTGGAACCTCTTCCTTCTTTAATGCAAAGTCTGAATTTCCTTCGGTCACAGATCTTTTTCATGGCCTGTCCTAATTTCCCTCGAAGTTATTGCTTACTCCCTCCTCAAATGGCTGTATATTACTTATATTTGTATGTGTTAGACCTGCCAGTGGTAATGGCAATAATTAAAAACAATAACTGATATTCATAGAGTGGTTTTGTCTCAGAGGAGCGGTCTTGCCATGATTCATTTTTTTTTGACTAAGCAAGCCCGAGGGTCAATTTCTTAACAGTGACCCATAAATAAAAGTAGGCCCCCAAAAAGGGCGTCTGAGGAGTCCCTTAATCCAGCAGGCAGGGGCTTTGTACTCAGTGGCCCCCATACCTGTGTATACAACAGGCTTGCAAAATCACTTTACATCCATTCTCTCATTTTAACTCTCACAACAACTCGGTGAGATGATAATAATCGTGATGATAGCTGGTATTTCTATATAGTGCTTCAAGGAGTGAGAAGCATTTATAGACATTATCATATTGAATCCTCAAAATAACTCTAATGTAGGAGCTGTAATTATCCCCATTTTACAGATGAGGAAACAGGCTAAGAGTTCATAAATGATCTGTCCAGAACACACATATACTAAGAACTGGGGGTTCAAACCCGCTTAAGTTGAGAGTTCTATCAACTATTCTATAATCCTATCTAGCAATAGAATCCCATCTGCTTGAAGGCAGAGCACTGAATATCCAGAACTTAACACACAGGTGGTGGTGGTGACCAAAATTAAATTTTTTTTTAAAGTTGAATTGAATAAAAAATCATGGAAACCATTTGCTCTGTATTGAGAATGTTTCTTATAGTCTTATATGGCTCACATTTGTTTAGAAATTATCATTATTATTATTTATTTTTGCTGAAGTAATTGGGGTTAAGTGACTTACTTGCCTAGGGACACACAGCTAGGAAGTGTTAAGTGTCTAAGGGCAGATTTGGACTCAGGTCCTCCTGACTTCAGGGCTGGTGCTCTATCCACTGTACCACCTAGCTGCCCTAGAAAAATCTTTTCCTAGCTGGTGCAAAAATACATTTCAGCCCTGATCACGTCCAAAACAACAGCAATCTGGATGTCACTGTGTCAGAATATGAAATTACAAAGAAAAGATATGTTTTGGCTACATTGAACCAATTGAATACACATAATCAAGATTAATTGGGAAAAGTTCAATTGATTCTCATCTGAAAGATGACTTTAAAAGATGATTTAATAAAGAAACTGGAATGAGTAATGTCCTTCAAAGTAGCCCTTTTGGGAACCTACCACTTATCCTAATGATGGCAGTGCCCCAAAGCCTTCTGCAGCCTCAGTTAATATCACAGTCTTCCCCACTTGTCTCAACAGTGACAGTCTTTATTGGGTGGTCAAACCGGATAAGGCTGGTTTAGGTCAAAGCGTGTAGGCAGTGTGTAGGGAAAGGCCTACTTCACTTTTCCCAAGGCCCTCCTTCCACCCCGTCCTGCTTCCCCTTCACTATCCTTTCTCTGGTAATTTCCCAATGACAAGTGGAAGCTCATCAGACCCTTGACCTTTCTCTAATCACCCACCTCCCTCCAGCTGCCCAGGACAACTTAATCAACCAGTCATGGGATTCCACTTATCATGGAGAAGAATCTTAAGCTGGTACATAATGATATTTCAAAATTCAGCGTTTGAGAACGGAGAAAAACGAATGACTGCTGTGGCTACATGGACCTACTCAGCTTTTTAAAAAGACACATATAGAAGACGGATGTATGGGCAAGGAACAAAGAGTGAATGCCAAAGAGTGACCTGCTCTTCTAAGAGCGGTATCTGGATGCTCAAGTGTCTGAATGAGCTGAGGTTGGCAAATAGTATTAGGATTAAAGAGGGATTTTCTTCTTTTTTAAAATCACATTGGAGGCTTGAAAAAAAGAATCAAAGAAAAAACAGAGGAACTCTGCCACGGGGATGGGATAATACCAAGAGATCACAGCAAAAAGGTAGAACTTCCTGGCCACTTTCAAGCCTCCTGGCTTTCTCCTCCAGAGTTCAGGGTATTGGAAGAATTGGCAGATGTGATTGCTGGTCACTAGCAATGTCCTTTGACAGATTATGAAGAATGAAAGAGGCACTGAAGGGCTGACAAAGGACAAATATTCCCATTTTTTAAACAAGAGAATGGCTTTGATTCCTGGAAAAATTCTACAAATGTATTAAAGCTCTGGATGACGAACACCTCAAAAAGGAAGATTCCCTAGGAGTTAAAATGACCTAAGAAAGAAAAGGTCAACCTAGACAAATATTTTTCTTTCTTTCTTTTTTAAACAGATAATGTAATTGTACATCCAAGAAAAACTAAATGTACAATATCCTTAAATTTCCATAAAGTATTTGCCAAAGTTCCCCTGATATCCCTGGGGACAATATGGACAGATTTGGTGGTACAGGGCAGATTCAGAAATGGCCAGATCTAGAGTACCCAACCATGGGCTGACATCTACTTGGAGGGAGGTTCCTAGGGATCTTGTTTTGGCCTGTAAAAACCAACATTTTCATCTGTAGCTTGGCTTGAACATGGGGGTAGTTACAGTAACATGTTGGATAAACAGAGTCAGAATCCAAGAAGATTTTGATAGGCTAAATATAATAAATGTAAAGTCCAATCCTTGGCTTCCAAAAATCAACATTGTGAGAACAGGACGAGTAAAGCACGACTAAATAAGAGCTGACGTAACAAATTTTGGGCCTGTTGGAAGAGAGAGAGCTGCCCTGGCTGCTGCTCCCCCAGGGGCCCTTGGTTTGGCAGATGAAGCCCTTCGGGACCCTCCCCCCTTTTCTCATCTTCTCACATTTTATGACTCTCCCTAGACTCTGCAATCTGTAGCTCGGGGTGCTTTGGGCCTGGATAGCTAACTCCCCCCTGGCAGAGGGGGCCTTTCCTGGCCCTACCCTGCCCCCAGAGATGACCTTCCATTTGAAGGCACATATCTGGCCTGCACGGAGTTTTCTGCAGGTAGTTTCCTCCATTAGAATGCCCTCCTGGGGATGGGGCATCCTGGTTGACTTAGTCCTGGGGCATGCTGGAGCCGGTTCTGACCCACGGAAGAAAGATTGCTAACTTTTCAGCATGAGAATTTACAATGCCGGGTTTGATTTAATGTTCTGCTCATTGTCTAGACTTAAGAAAGTCTTGAGAATTCAAATTAAACTTAAAAAGTGTGAGTGTGAATATATTTTTCTTTCAGAGAGCCCCAGATCCCACATTTGCCATTTTGGTTACCACAGTGCCTGGTGCACACAGTGACTGCTTAATAAAGTCTTTTGGACTGACGGACTTAGAGGCCAGAAAAGCTAAAATTATCCTAATGATCTTAGCAGAGGAAGACTGCCATGAATCAGCATCTTGCCGGCCTGAAGTAAATAGAGAAAGACCTCTCTATGCTGCTCCCTCTGCCCACCCTCTGGCCCGGATGACCCTTCCTGGATGGAGAGGAACACCACGGCAGTCCGCTCCTCCCTTGGCCCCTGACCTAAGGTCCAACCTCTAGGACAAAGAACCTGAACTCATTCCTCAAGGACCCAATCACGGAGGTGACTGTGCATCCCCTAACTCGCCGGTCCCTTCTGTGCTCTCTGCAAGGCCTCCTCCCCAGGGAACAATCTCCCTTTTCACTTGCTATTATCCCCAAGGCTCGGCTCCCCCCGAAGGCACAGCTTCCATGGCCACTCATTCCACGGCTGGCCACCTGAGATACTGGTAAGGGGACGGAGCAGCCTCCCACTGCGACCCATCACTTGGTAACCCTTCCTCCTGGGAGGTCCATTCCATCCATCTTGACCACCGATCCAAATTCTGGAAGTCGTCGTACAAGGACTTCCAGGTCCTCTCCTTTCCTAACTGGCTCCAGAGTCTGGTTCATGTTCTTTCTCTCTCCTGTCCAGCCCTCACTGTGGAGGATTTCAGCACACAAAACTGGTACTCTGGTACCATAGTTCACTATTTTCATGACCATTTTTATCTATCTCCATCTTCACAAAGAAATGCTGCTATTAACTCACAAATACCCCATTTTCATGTTCATGAACACTGAAATCCTTTTATCTTTTCACAATCCGGTGTCGTTCCACCCCTCCCTTTGCCTTGTAACCCCAAAAGACTTGCCACACAGGTGTCATCCCTCATCCTCACTTCTACCACACCTCCCATCCCAGTTCTCTCAAATTTACCTCCATTGACAATTTCTTCTATACGCCTCTTTTTCTACTCTGACAATGGTGCAGATAATTGTCATCTTAGCCCTGAATTATATTAATAGCTTGCTGATAGGTCTCCTACCTCAAATTTTTCTAGTCCACTCAGTTGTCAAACTGATTTTCCTAATGCACAGCTCTGATCATATCCCCTCTTGATTCAACAAACTCCATAGGGTCATTTTCTATCCCCTACCTCTTGATCAAATATAAAATCCTCAATGGAAGCCCTTCATATTTTTTAATTTTTAATTTTTTTCAGTTACACATTAAATTTTTTTTGTTTATGCATGTACTTTTTTTTTTGCTGAGGCAATTGAGGTTAAGTGACTTGCCCAGGGTCACACAGCTAGGAAGTGTTGAGTGTCTGAGCTAGACTTGAACTCAGGTTCTCCTGACTTAAGGGCTGGTGCTCTATCCACTGTGCCACCTAGCTGCCCCTATGTACATTTTTTTTAAAAATTTCCTTATGAATCATGTTAGGAGAGAAAAATCAGAACAATAGGGAACAGAACAATGAGAGAGAAAAAATCAGAACAATGAGAGAGAAAAAAAAAAAACATAGCATGTGTTGATTTATGTTCAGTCTCCACATTTCTCCCTCTGGATGTGGATGGCATTTTCTATCCAAAGTTTATTGGGATTGCTTTGGATCACTGACCCTCTGAGATGAAGCAAGTCTATTATAGTTGATCATGCTGTTACTATGTACAATGTATTCCTGGTTCTGCTTGTTTCACTCAGCATCAGGTCATATAAATTTTTCCAGGCCTTTCTAAAATCAGCTTGTTCATCACTTTTAATAGAATAATAATATTCCATTTTTGGAATTTTTTGTATTTTAATTTTATTTTAATATTTTTAATTTTTATTTTAATTTGTCATCACTTATTCAGCCATTCCCCAACTGATGGGCATCCAATCAATGAGCAGTTCCTTGCCACTACAAAAAGGCTGCTACAAACATTTTCGCACATGTGGGTTCTTTTCCCTCTTTTAGGATATCTAGCGAGACTATTGGGTCAAAGGGTATGCACAGTGTGACAGCCCTTTGGGCACAGTCATGGAAGCCCTTCCTCCCCCAGCCCTTCCTTGCAGTTTGATATTCTTTCTTACAACAGGCTCTGCTCCATGAACTATGAGATCCAATGCCATTAGATTAATATGACACTCCATCTCTTACTTGCAAGCCTTCTCCCTGGCTGCCTCCCATGCCTTCCTTCCCTCCCCTTCTTCTGGACTTTCCAGCTAAAACCCCCGATTTCCCACAATCCTGCTTGCTTCTGTTAATTATCTCCACTGTATCTTCTTGTAGCTTGCTTGTACACACTTGTTTCCCCCATTAGACTGTGAGGTTCCTGAGGTCAGGGACTGTAATTTTCTTTCCCTAACACTTGGTACAGTGTCCAGCACATAGCCTACCTTTAAGAAATGCTTGTTGACTGGGGGATGTGGATTCTTAGTCAGATGAATCCCTTTCAATTCTATGATTTTGTGGCTGTGAAAAAATATAATTTATTAAGAGAACAGAACCAGAATGAGGCAAATGGTTCGCCATAATTGTAGGAGTTTGTTCCTATCTTCTAAAAAACTTCTCTTTTATGCACCCTGTGATGGGGTAATTGCTGGGTTCTCCAATTGTCCATGAGGTTAGGAGAATACAGCATGGGGAAGGAAGGAGAAAAAAGAACTAACAAGACAAAAAGTGGTTAGCAGAATAGAAATGCAGTAGTGTTTTTAATCACAACTACAACGTTTTCCTGGGTGTGTTTCTAATCCCTTTTGTTTTCCATAGACAGCGGCAAAGCAAAAGTCACTAAGTTAAGGTGACATGCTAGAGCCGAGGACTGCATGTCATTTCCAGTCATGGGGTTCCAGACACACGGATGGCTTCGGGCACCACTGACCTGCACAGTCTATGCCAAAGAGCAAAAGTCAGGAATGTTGGTTCAGGCTTAACGTGCAATTTCCTGACTTGTCTGCTTGAGACAAAATGTTTTGTGGGTCTAACATCGGCTGGGCGCAAATTTCCTCCCTTTGTGTTGGCTTAGAAATTAAAAGTAAGTCTGAAATACTGCCTGCCTAGGAAATTCCTTGCAGTGTCTCTTTGGGAAACTATGACATACAGGTCACACCCTCACTCACACAGGTGAGGAGACAAAGAACACGTGTGTGTGTGTGTGTGTGTGTGTGTGTGAAAGAGAGAGAGAAAGAGAGAGAGAGAGACAGAGAGAGACAGAGAGAGACATACACACATCTCCTATACACCTTAACTAGAGTCCAACCTGACTGAAGTCCAGCCAACTTTCAGCTGGACAGCCCCTGAAGCTGGGGGACTGCAGGCGGCCGCCCTCAAAGCGGGTCAGTGTCACTTCCGTTGGCTTTATTCCAGGGTGAGTGGCATCTGGGCTCCTAACAGCCAGTTCCCTACTGGTTTTATTCTTTGGTTCCTTTCCATAAACGCTTTGTGGGACAAACAAAGGCATCAGTTGTGAAGACAACATCCATGAAAGGATCTAGCAGTTTGTTTGGCTTCTGCCATTTTCTTTAAATGCAGATCTAGGATCTAAGGACAGCTCCTCCGTGTAGCTTTGAAAGCCCTTCATGACCTGGCCTCATTAAGTACTAGTGGGTAGAGCACTGGGTTTGGAATCAGAAAGGCTCTTCTTCCTGGGTGGGGGACCCCGGGCAAGTCACTTTCCCCTGCTTGCCTCAGTTTCCTCATCTGTAAAATGGGCTGGAGAAGAAAATGGCCAACCACTCCAGTGTCTTTGCTGAGAAAACCCCAAATGGGGTCATGAAGAGTTGGATATGATTGAAAGGACTGAAAACAGCCCCAACAACCTGGCCTCCCCTGACCTTTCCAGCTTTGCTGGATGTTCTTTCTCTTCTGGCCCTTTGTCTTCTGGCCAGACTCATCCATCTCCCTTCACTTTGCACTGACCATCGTCCATGGCTGAAAGGGGCTCCTCTTGGGTAACATGTTCTTCATGAAGCTTTCTTGACCCTCCCAACCATCAATGTCCTCCCTCTCAACCTGCCTTGTATTTCATTACCTCCTTTCATTTTCTTTTTATGCTGCAGGTATTAATATCTGATCCCTCATTATTTCTACCATTAAAAGGTAAAAGTAGGTAATATTTTTTTTTCCTTGCATCCCCTGTGTCTAGCCCAGTTCCTAGCACATAGTTGGTGCTTGATAAATACTTGTTGATGATTGCCTTGGTTCTTCTCCTACTACCCCTTTCCCAACTGTTCCTTCTTCGGAAAGGCATTTGTTTGGATGCTCTTGTGAATCTACCCTTCTCATGGCTTTGATCATCATGGCTGTGAAGATGATTCCCAAATCTGCCTCTCAGGGTTCAGTTTCTTTTCTGAACACGGGTCCTACATTTCCTAATTCATGCTAGACATAGTGCTGTGGAAGATTGACTGTCACCTTGAACCGAGCTCAGCACCCTATGTCCGCTTCCACCCTGGCCTTCCTTATTTCTGCCAATATTGTCCATTTTCTAGCTCTGAAAATTTGCAGTCATCTTTTATTCCTGCTCATAAAATTTAGGATATTGAAGGATCTTTGATTTAGAACTGTAAGGGCTGTATAGGTCACCGTGTCCAACAACCTAATTTTGCAAATGAGGAAATTGGGCCCCGGAAAGGTGAAGTGACTTGGGCAGACAGGGTCACACAGGTAGAAACCATCCAAGGAAGGATCTGAAGCCAGTGGTGGACCACTCCTGCCCTCAATAAATACAGGAAGATGTTTGAATAGACCTCAGATGCTGAAGGGAAGGGGTCTGGGCTGGGTCTATTCTGTATTTATTAAGATTTAATTGGTGAAGCAGTTGGCTCACACCACAGGAGGTATTCAAACAAAAGCTCCTCATCAAGACTATCTCCTCTGGCACCAGCAAGGAGCATGGCAGAGAACAGGTGGTTCAATCATGTTTGTTTAATGAACACTGTAGAAAATATTTATCCATTGGGTAGTGACTTGAATCCAATGACCTCTAACATTTCTTTTTTTTTCTCTAGGGATTCTTATGTTCCTTTATGCATATTGTACCCTTGCTCAAAAAACTTTAATGATTTTTTATTGATTATAGGAAAGTTGGCTGAATACGTTCTCTTGAGGTTTAAAGGTTCTCTCCAACATTTATCCCATCTTCTTCCAACTTAACTCCCACTACGCAGCTGGAACTAACTGCTCATTATTGCCTCAAGATACCATGCTCATTCCAAATACTGCCTGTTATCCATCCTTCCAAGCCCAGCTGGGGGCCTGACATTTGTTGAATCTTTCCCACGTTGCCCTTCAGTGGAGGCTTCTTCTTGAACTTCTGCAGTTAACGATCATGTGCATCACTTATATTTCACTTAGCATGCTTTATTATTTACATTTATTTAATTTATCCAACTAGACAGTAAGCTTTCCAGTTCCACCTCTTTATCCTCAATGAGTAGCATCAATTCCCATACTAGATAGAAAGGCACTGCAACATAAGATTGAAAGAGCTTGAAAACTCACATAATTCAACCCCACCTTTTACTGATGAGGAAACTGGGGCCCAAAGAAGTCAGGCAGCTTACTTGAGGTCAAACAGCTACCTAGTATACTAAATAAATATTCATCAATGATGAAAATTACAGCTCATTGGAAGCTACATCTGAAGGGTAGAAACAAAAAAATGTTCCCTATGAGGAGCTGAGAATATGAAAAGGAAGGAAAGGAGTGGCTGCACAATCTGGACTTGGAATTACTGCAGAAAACAAAAGCATATCAAAAAGTTGTCAAACTGTGCATACCCTTTGACCCAGCAGTGTTTCTACTGGGCCTATATGCCAAAGAGATCTTAGAGGAGGGAAAGGGCCCACCTGTGCAAGAATTTTTGTGGCAGCCCTTTTTGTAGTGGCTAGAAACTGGAAACTGAAGGGATGCCCATCAATTGGAGAGTGGCTGAATAAATTATGGTATATGAATGTTATGGAATATTATTGCTCTGTAAGAAACGACCAGCAGGATGATTTCAGAGAGTCCTGGAGAGACTTGCATGAACTGATGCTGAGTGAAACGAGCAGAATCAGGAGATCATCATACACAGCAACAACAGTATAACATGATGATCAATTCTGATGGACAAGGCTCTCTGCAACAAAGAATTGTCTCAAACCAGTTCCAATTGTTCACTGAAGAACACTCAGAGAGAGGGAAATGAAATATGGACCACAACGTAACATTTTCATGATCTCTATTGACATTTGCTTGCATTGTGTTGCCTTTCTCTGATTCTTTTTTTTTCTTGTAGATAGGATTTTTCTTGCATAACTTCTCAAGCATTTCAACATTATTAACATGTAGTGGACTTCCTGCCATCTAGGAGAGGGGAGGGGACTGGGGGTAAAATTTGTAATGGAAAGCTTTGTAAAGATCAATGTTGGGGAACTACCCATATATATGTTATACAAATAAAAAGCTTTAAAAAAAACAAAGAAACAAAACCTGAAAAAAAGAAAACAAAAGCATAATTAGTTTAAAATTTGTCTAGTGTGCATGTGTAAATACCTCGGTGTTACACTGGTGAAACCCCATAGATAGCCAACTAATTTCTTAAGAAAGAGGTCATCCAACAGACAACAAAGTACAAGAACAAATCAAGAGTCAATACAATAAGCAGAGTAACATCAGTATTCTGTATCAAACCAAATGTCTTCATAATTCTAAATTAAAAATGTAATAGCTCACAATACAATAGCCTTACATAATGCTTTTCTTACAACAACAAAGTATAACTATACAAACATATTTCACAAGCTATCTTGGGATTTGGAGGCTAGGTTTTATTCTTCTTCCCTATTAATTTTATCATTGTTTTCTGTTTTGGTTTTTATTCTATCAGAAAAACTGGACCATTAACTCTTGGGTCTCATGTAGTTTTCATTAATGATTTCTTGAAATACAGCTCTAGTGAGCCGGGTTTTGCTCACTCCATTGGAATCCAAATGGAGCTGCTCTACTATGCCAGATCCCTGGCTCTCACTAACTGGCCCACAGGTTCTAGCCCAAGCCTCATTGCCCCATTTTTCCATTGTTTGGGTTTTGATGGCTCAGAATGAGTATAAACAGCATTTGTTTTAGTTCTGGCCAGAATTCCAGAGGGTCTTCTTTCAGACTCCTTTTGTGAAGGCTATCTTTTTTCCCCCTTCAATTCTTATCTAGCTTTTAATCACTGAGTGGATCTTGCTGCTGACAAACTGAAACTGGGAGAAAGACCTTAGCTTAAACAAGCCAGGGTCTCCTACTTCTTCCTCAGTCATCCTGAGCCATGTCTTGCCTTTGTACTAGATTTTATTCTTCTTCCCTATTTATGCATTTTATCATTGGTTTTGTTTTTGTTCGGTCAGAAAAAACTGACCCATTAACTCTGTCTGATGACCTCAACCTCGCCTCACTTAAATCCAATTCCTTTGCAACTCGAGTGAAAGCGGAACCATCACAACAATCTTCCAGCAGCCTTGTGAGAGGGACGAAGCCGATTTTATTATCCTCAGTTTACAGATGAGGAAACTGAGACCCATAGAAATTAAGTGTTTTTCCCTGTAGCTACTGATGTCCCCTCACCCATTATCATAGTAATTACTCAGATTACACTTATGCATTAATACATAAGCTTCTTGAGGGCAGAGACTATGCCCATTTTGGTCCCTGAGTGCTCTGCTAGGAGAAGGTGCATAAGGTCAAATAGCTCCTCAGTGGCAGGGTCAGGGCTGGAGCCCATGGCTTCTGGGTCCAGTTCTACGACTCTCTCCCTTAACCTTTATGGTTTTGGCGTTCCTGAACAATTTAGCAGGCTTAGAGGTGGGATCAGAGCAGGAACACAGAGCAAGAAAGTCACCCAAGTGACTCAGCTGCCCCAGGAGTAACAGAAGCAATGCTAGGGCAATTCAGAGAAGGCCCATGAAGCTTGGGGAGACCACAAAGCATGAAGGACCAGGAGATGGAGGAAGGCCAAGAATGAGCCGCCCTCCCATGGCAGGGGTTTTAAAAGACCACAGCAAGAACTACAAATCAAGGGATATTTTTCACAAAGATGTAATGCATCAAAAGCTGCTCTTTGACTTCAATTGTTTTAGTCAAAGCCCCTCACATGCAGGACAAAGAGCAGGGACACTAATTATTTGTTTAATGTGTCTAAAACCCCAGAGTGTCTGAACTGGACCACCCAGACCAATGGCTTCTCTCAACAGAAGACGAAGTGGAAGACTGGAGAGAAGAAGAGATGTCTCAGGTGATCTAGCTGATCTACTGCAGAGGTCCGAATGAGAGAACACATTAATTCTAGCTCAAAAGACAAAGTGCAGAGCTTCTTAAACTTTTTCCACTCATGAGCCCTCTTCACCTGAGAAATTTTTCCATGACCCTGAGTATATGGATATATAAAGTAGGTTTACCAATTAAACATTTACTGATAATAAATCACAATTTCATTACCCTCACATTCTGTTACGAAGTCCCATATGGAGATGTGAACCACAGTTTAAGGAGCTCAGGTCTCATCGACAGAAAGCCGGACTTAAGAGTCAAGAAGACCCAAGATTCGAATCTTGCTTCCGACACTGGATCACGGACAGGTTACTTAGGTTCCCGGCGGCCCAAGCATCTAAGGCTCCATGTAGCTGATCCATAGTGCTAGATGGAGTTGGATGCTCCCAAACTTATGAAATTATACCCATTAAAAAGCAAAGCATCAGACTTCTCAGGCCAAGCTGAATGTCCCTCCGGAATTCTAATATAACACCTTGATTTACCGCTTCCATAAAACACCTTCTTCCACAGCAATCCCATGAGGGGGCTGGACATGTTTCTCTCACCGCTTAGCGAGGTTACCATTAAGATTCCGTGGCCGGACAGTTGGGCTTCTCTCTGGTCAGTGGACAAGCACGTTTCATTTTGTCTCTGTAGTCCTTTCTCTGAAGAGGGGTCAAGTGGGTAATCCTGGCTGTCGCCAATGGGAAGCGTGGGGCTGCCTGGCCAGAGCTCTGCTACCTTTCTGGGTCGTTTTCCTTCGTGTGACTGGGGTCCCCGTGTGAATTCTTCTCTTGGGATGGCTTATTTCATTCCACACTGGAGGACCAAGTCCGAGGTCATCTAGTCCAACCCTCCTGTTTTACAGATGAGGAGATGAAACTTGTTCGAGTTCATACAAATCTGTATTCTTTATACTAGTTATTATTATTATTTTTTTTTTTGCTTTTTTGCTGAGGCAATTGGGGTTAAGTGACTTGCCCAGGGTCACACAGCTAGGGAATGTTAAGTGTCTGAGACCAGATTTGAACTCAGGTCCTCCTGACTTCAGGGCTGGTGCTCTAACCACTGCGCCACCTAGCTGCCCCTATACTAGTTATTTTTAATAGTTAAATAGCACACTATTAAATTCATAATGCACAGTTTCTTCAGCCATTTCCTAACGGATGGGAACCCATTTGGTTGCCAGGTTTTTGATGCCATCAGAGAGCTAGGACAAATACTTTATATTAATGAGACTTTTCCCTTTGTCTTTGGCCTCCTTGGGGCATATGCTCAGTGGATGTGCCATGGGATCAAAGGGCAAGTAAACTACAATAAAGTAAATTACAGTTTAGTAACTTTTCTAGGATTATTAATGTTTTGATTGTTTTCACTGAATCTCTGTAATTCCCATTCTATAATAATTATTTAGTAATTACTATACATTTTCAAATAATGATGCATTATATATTATCATATATACATAATTAATACATATTATTAGTAATATATAACTATATAATATATAATTTGTATTATCATTTGAAAAGCAAAATTTGTCTTCTTTTACTTATTCTTATACTCTCAATTTCTTTTTCCTCTCTTACCACTTTAGCTAGCATTTCTAAAACTATAGCAAATGACAGTGGCAGAAGTAGGCATCTAATTGGAAAGGCCTTTAGTGTTACTCTATTACAAGCTTCTTTTTGGATGAATAATGTTTGTCACATACAGTGAAGGTCCATTTATTACTAGGCTTTTTAGCATATGCAGAGTTAAAAAAAATCATGAATGGAAAGGTGTATTTTGTTAATGCCTCTTCAATTGACATAATCATGTACTTGTCTATTATTTTGTTATTAATCTGATTTATGTTTATAGCGTTTCTAACACTGAACTATCCCTGCATCTGTGGTATAAGTACAACCAGGTAATAATAATAATATTATATGGTACCTATTGCATGCCAGATACTGTACTAACTCTTCTACAAATATTTTCTCATTTGATCCTCATAACAACTCTGGGAGATATCATCCCAATTTTTCAGATAAGGAAACTGAGGCAGATAGAGATGAAATAATTTGTGCAGGAACATACTACTGAGTATCTGAGGCTGGATTTGAACACGGGTTTCCTTAAGCCTCTTTGATAAAATTTTACTTATTATTCATTACTGCTATGGGTCTTGCCAATGCTCTTTCTACCACAGTTGCCATGCTATATTAGCCTTTTTGTGTTTTTTTTTAAAGTCATCCCTCTCTTTCAAGAATCCTACACCATCCTCTAAAACTGTCTTAACTTTTGAAGAAAAAATTTAACACAATCTCTTATATAATTTTCAGCAAATTTAAGTCTAAATTAATAACATGCCATTACAAAATCAAATAACAATTTAATGTTAATTTAATTAAGAATTTTTCCAAGATGGCTATTCTTGAAGGTCATCCATAAAGTAACAGAAGGGCATTGGAGTGTATGTGAGTGGAGAAAACACCCAACACTGATGAAATTTATATGTGCTTGGAGGATTTTAAAAATCATACAATTATAATTCGCAAATCCTAGAATGGAAAGTATTTTTTCCCCTCTATATAGCTAAGTAGCTTTCCTCCCCCTTTCATTAGAATGGGAGTATCGTCTTTATATTGATTATGAATATATTTATATTTGTCTTTGTCTCTTAAGAATATAAGAAGTTGTGAGTGGGGAGTCTATCATTCATTATATTTATATTCCCAATACCAAGCTTAGTGTCTTGCACTTTGTAGATGCTTAATAAACATTGTTAATTGATTGACTGGCTTAGTTGCCTGGGGGTACTGACATGGTGAATAACTGTCCCACAGGCTCATAGCTAGTATATGTCAGAGGCAGACTGTGACCACAGGTTTTACTGAATCCAAAGCTGACCTTTTATCCATTACATCCCATTGTTTCTCATCTTTTTGTTACTGTGATTTGTTTCAGTCCTGTTTTTATAACCCCATTTGGAATTTTCTTGGCAAAGATACTGAAGTAGTTTGCCATTTTCTTCTTTAGCTCATTTTACAGATAAGGAAACTGAGGTTATATGCATCTGTCATACACTTGACAGTTTTGAGAATTAGAAGAATAGAATGAAAAGTGATTAGAGAGATTTCTGAAATTGATTTTGATTTGAATAAAAAGCATATTAAGAAAATGAAACATCTGTGCAAGATATTATGAAAACTCTTCCTTAATATACTCAAGTATATGATAAGAAACAGTAAGTATGGACCAAGAAAGGAATAGTCTATCTGGAATGAACATGCATCTAAATATCTAGCAACTAACATCTAAAATCCTTTTAAAGGACAATTCCCCTTGTCAACTGCATTACTTAAGTAATTTAAAAAGCACAATACATAATATGGTCCTGACATTATTATGTCTACTTTCTAAGAAGCAATCTAGTTAATTCTGTAGATATTTATGGCCAGCAGATTGATCACTTGCTTACGATTTCTCTGGCATTAAAAGTATATGCCTGAAAGAAAAATACAAATGATCACCATTCCTTGTACTTCTTCATCTATGATACCAGAGATAAGAATTTTCTCCAAGAATCATAATATAAATATATTAACCATAAATATTAACTCAGATATACATATTCTAAAGGCAAGATGCTCTTCC
This sequence comes from Myrmecobius fasciatus, assembly GCA_023553655.1. Lineage (NCBI taxonomy): Eukaryota > Metazoa > Chordata > Mammalia > Dasyuromorphia > Myrmecobiidae > Myrmecobius > Myrmecobius fasciatus. Next base: position 19,778 of record JAJPUD010017900.1, read on the forward strand.
AATGATTTCATAGTAGACACACTATTAGAGGGTCTGAATCACATAACTTTGGACATTACTACTATAAAAGCAGAAGACAAAAGTTGTTCATAGCTAAATGATACAATGAATTACTGCTTTTACATAGAGAAGCAAATAAATTGGTGAAGCTGGTTTTATTACGAGTCTAAAGGTAAAAAGAGACACAATTTCATTTGATATTTTGTCATCTTGCCATTGTGTTCATGATAAGTATATGCAAAAGGACACCTTGAAAATAATTGGAGTTTATGGCAGAGAAAAACTAAGAAGAACTTGATGAGATTCACATTAAATCAACATATACTTTTATACTCAGTGATTTAATTCAGACTTGGACATAGCAAAAAATATGGTGGAAAATGCAATTTGATGTTTGTAGCAACCCTTTTTGTAGTGGCAAGGAACTGGAAACTCAGGGGACACCCATCAGTTGGGGAATGGCTGAATTAGTTATGGTATATGAATGTTGTGGAATATTATTGTTTTATAAGAAACAATCAGCAGGATCATTTCAGAGAGATCTGGAGAGACTTACAGGAACTGATGCTATGAAATGAGTAGAACCAAAAGAACACAGCAACAACAAGATTATGTGATGATCAACTCTGATGAATGTGGCTCTTTTCAACAATGAGGTAGTGCAGGCCAGTTCTAATAGATGTGATGCAAAGAGCCATCTGCATCCAGAAAGGGGACTTTAGGGATAGAATGTGGAGCACAACATTTTCGCCTTTTTTGTTGTTGTTTGCTTGTTTTTTCTCTCTCATTTGTTTCCCTTTTTGATCTGATTTTCTTGTACAGCATGATAAATGTGGTAATATGTATAGAAGAACTGCACACTTTTAACATATATAGGATTACTTGTTATCTAGAGGAGTAGGGGGGAGAAGGGAATGAGAAAAATTTGGATCACAAGGTTTTGCAAGGGTGAAGATGAAAACTATCTTTGCACATATTTTGTTTTATTATTTAATTTTTATTTTTTTCCACTTAGTTTATTTGTTTTTAATATATATATTGCTTTATGAATCATGTTGAGAGAGAAAAAATCAGAACAAAAGGGAAAAAAGGGAGAGAAAAATAAAACAGAGAAAAAGAAGTGAACATATCATGTGTTGATTTACATTCAATCTCTATAGTTCTTTTTCTGGATGCAGATGGCATTTTCTTTTCAAAGTCTATTGGGATTACTTTGGATCACTGAACCACTCAGAAGAACCAAATCTTTCATAGTTGATTATTGCACATTTTCTTTGTATATATTTTGAAAATAAAAACCTTTTGTTAAAAAAGATCTATCTATTCCTTTATTGAGAATAAATTATTCACAAAATTAATTTTAAATAAACATTTAATATTTTAAAATGCAATTTGAGTGATAGGAATGAAAGAAGTCAAATGGTTATTGATACATATAATATATTATGAATAATTTCCTTGAGAAAAGATCTGGGAGGTGCTTAAACAAGGGAAGAATTGAATAATATCACAAAAATGAAATTATTTTTATTTTAAAAGATAGAAGATGATTTATTACGGTGCAAGAGTCATTTCTTAATCATTTTTATGTGTATAGTCAGACCATCAACTTGTTAAAATAAAGGTTAAAATTAATATGAAAACTAGGAGAATAAAAATGAGGAAAAACATTTCATCATACAATTAAACAAAAGCCAAGTTGACCTTTTAAAGCAAGCTAATGACACTAAAAAATAAGGAACTAGATTGAGAAAAGAATATTAACACCATTTAAAATAATTTCCTAAAGAAGTTTTGCTGATTACAAATCAACTACTATAGCAAAAAGACCCAAAGAGCCCAGAAACTGCTAATTTGTGCAAGATCTTAATCTCTAAAAGGAGATTTATGGCTGATAAGGACATTATATTAAAATCTAAACTCCTTTATAAGATCTCATAGAGCAGGATAGCATGAGCACTATTACCTCATAAAATAATGAAAAGTGACAGAAGAAAAAAAAAGAAACAAAAGGAAAGCTTCATGAGGGATCCAATAAAGTACTCATCCATCCCAGTTGCTATTGTTCATTTGTTCAGATGTGCCCAACTCTTTGGGATCTCATGAACCATAGCATATCAGGTTCTTCTATCCTCCACTATTTCCTGAGTCTATCCAAGCTGATGTTCATTGCTTCCATGACAATTTCTGTCCATATCATAACTCTGCCTTCAATCTTTCCCAACTTTTCCAATGAGTTCCATCATTTCATTATGTGGCCAAAGTATTTATGCTTCAGTATTTGTCCTTCCAATGAACAGTCTGGTTGAATTTTTTAAAGTATTAACTTATTGTCAAAAATTCTTTTCAGCATCCTAATTTGAAAGTGTTGATTTCGCAGTGCTTAGTTTTATTTGTAGTTCAACTCTCAAAGCCATATATTGCTCCCAGAAAAAAACTATGGCTTTTTCTATATGGAACATATGTGGATGTGTGTGCATATAAACATATATATATATATACATATATATGTAATTTGACTACATTTGTTTCTTACACCACTGATGGTGAAGAAATCAAAGTTGAGAAGTTTGATGAAAATCTTCATCTTCCAGAAATAACATGAAAAAAAATGTCACATTGATCATCAAGTATTATAATGATAAAGTTGGAAATAAAAAATTGGAATAGGAGGCAAGTTCAGCTTTGGAGCACAAATGAAGTACAGCAGAGACTAACAGATTATTCTCAAGATAACTCTCTGGTCATGGCAAACACTCTTTTTCAACTTCCCAAAAGGCGACTCGACAAATCACCAGATAGTCAACATCAAAATCAGATTGATTGTATGCTTTGCAGCTAAAGGTGGAGAAGATCTATACAATCAGTCAAAACAAGACCCAGAGCTGACTATAGCTCAGATCACGAGCTTCTTCTTGCAAAATTCAGACTTTAAATAGAAGAAAGGAATAGAGGAAACCATCAGATCACATAGATGTGACCTAAATGACATCCTTTATGAAAATGAAGTGAAAATGATGAATAGATTTAAGAGATTAGATTTGGTATACAGAATGCCTGAAGGACTGTGGATAGAAGCTTACAATATTGTACAGGAGGCAGCAAAAAAAAGTCATTCATCCTAAAGGCATTTTAAAATGAAACTGAAAGATGACAACAGAGAATGAAAAATATCTGAAATGCTTTTCACCCTCAAAGACTGAAAAGCCACCAGATCTCATCTTTCAAATTACAGTCCCAGATGTGCATTTGAGGGAAAAGGAACTAACACTGAAAAAAAAAGAAAGATGGGAAAAGTAGCAAGATGATTCTGAATATAGAGAAAGCAAGTCTATCACCTCTAGAGAGGATATAATTTTGAAGGAACTAAAGGAATTGATTCACAAGAAATAGAAAAGAGGGAAACATACTAAAGGTATGGACCTTATAATTACCCACAAAAAGGTGACTCAAAATATTTATGACCATCCACCCACATACCTGACTCTTCATTAATATAAAATTTTCATCAGAATAATTTACGTAACCAGGGAACACTTGATAAAGATATTAGAAGGAAAAAAGGCAAGCTTTTACAAACAACATCTCCTAGCAGTCCATATCTTTAAAGTCATACATTTGATTGAAAAGCGTAAAGAATGTAAGATCCCCATTCTGCTTATTGTTTGTTGACTATAAAAAAGCATTTGATCTAGTAGATAAAACTCTCCAAAATGTATATTTGAATTTTATAATATCCCTTGAAAGATGTAACAAAAGAAATAAATAACATTTGGATCATTAAATATCAAATGAGGCATAACTCAGGGAGATGGATATCAATTATTATTATTATTTCATTTTTATTTTTATAGTATCTTTTTACTTGTCAAAATACATGCAAATATAGTTTTCAACATTCACCCTTGCAAAACTTTGTGTTCCAAATATTTCTCTTTCTCTACCTACCTCCCCCTTCCCCTAGAGAGCAAGTAATCCAATACAGGTTAAACAAGTGCGATTCTTCTAAACACATCTCTACATTTATCATGCTGCACAAGAAAAATCAGATCAAAGGGGGGGAAAAGACAAAGAAAAAAAGTAAGCAAACAAACAACAACAACAAAAGGTTAAAATACCATGTATTGATCCACACTCAGTCCCCATAACCCTCTTTCTGGATGCAGATGTCTCTCTTCATCAAAGTCTATTGGAATTGGCCTGAATCGTCCCACTATTGAAAAGCGCAAAGTCCGTCACAGTTGATTATCACATCACATATCCCTATGTACAATGATCTCCTGGTTTTGCTCGTTTCACCCAGCATCGGTTCTGTCAGTCTCTCCAGGCCTCTCTGAAATCGTCCTGCTGGTCGTTTCTTAGAGAACAATAATATTCCATGACATTCATATGCCAGAACTTATTCAGCCATTCTCCAACTGATGGACATCCACTCAAGTTTTCAGTTCCTTGTGGTTACAAAAAGGGTTGCCACAAACATTTTTGCACATGGAGGTTCTTTCCTCTTTTTTTATGATCTTTTTGGGATACTAACCCAATAGAGACACTGCTGGATCAAAGGGTATGCACAGTTTGATAGCCCTTTGGGCATAGCTTCAAATTGCTCTCCAGAATGAGTGGATCAGTTCACAACTCTACTAACAATGAATTATTGTCCCAGTTTTCCCTCATCCCCTCCAACTTTTATCATCCTGTCATTTTAGCCAATCTGAGAGGTGTGAAGTAGTACCTCAGAGTTTTCTTAATTTGCATTTCTCTAATCAAGAGTAATTCAGACCATTTTTTCATATGATAACAGAAATAGCTTTAATTTCTTCATTTGAAAATTGTCTGTTCATAATCTTTGCCTATTAATCAATTGAGGAATGGATGCCAATTATTATATCATTGCCAAGGAGAAAGTTTTCTTAGAGATGGTAAAGCCTACCATATATTCCTGTTTGCAGATGGCACGGAGCTGACTGCCATCAAGACCAAGAACACTGTAAAGACTCCTAAAGAATATCCATAAATACTCAAAAAAGTTTGGCCTATCTACATAGGAAAAATAAAGTGGATGAAGAGTGCCTATTATCCAGACTATGATAAATAGCACTATACAGCCTATCTATCAGTAAATATATCTGAATCAGAAAGTGTAAATGGACAATAAGAGGGGCTCAGAATTAAAAAGGAGAAAGCAGGTTGAATTGCTTATATAATAATGCTAGGCTTTTCCTTGAGACAAAAGTCCATCTTTACAACAACATCCTTCTGGTGATATGACTATGAGTCATGAAATGTGAAAGTTTCTGAAGAACAGTTTAGGAAAACCCAAAAGGCAATGGAAAGTTACACAAAGGATGTGAGTAGACTATAACACATTACAAACAAGAAAATAATCAGGAAAAGTAATGTAAGGCATGTCATCAACTCAATATATTCCTGAGGGGGAAAATAGCCTAGCCACAGAGTAAGATCAAAGGATAATTGATAAACAGTCCATAGACTATCCTTTTATTTCTACAGCATTAAGAAAAAGCAAGCAAGGTTTTCAGCATGGTTGGGTAGAGCCTTTGTGGCAAATTTATGGGAAGACATGGCTAAGAGGTGAATAGAATAGATAGGCAAGACAGATGGTATGTGGATTCTAAAATTTTCTGCAATATTAAAATATATTTGTTAACATCAAATTTCCCTTTTATCACTTATTGTTTGTCATAATTAAATATGCAAAATCATTTTCATTTATTGCAAGTTGGTTAAAAGCACTAGCTACCTCCAAGGAAAAGAATGATCCAGCTTTTTAAAAGAAAACATAAGACACTTTAAATTTTAAGAAATACTGGTCCAGTGTATGCTGCTTAATAACCTCTCTTTCTAAAAGTTTTCTTTTATATTGCTGGAATACATTAACAAGATGCAATATTTTCAAATTAGACTGCCAATCACCATTCCTCTGGATTTGCTCACATTACTCTTCCTAAAACTCAGCTAAAAAGGCAGCAAGAAAATGACATTAACGTGTCATAAGCTGATAAATGGTGCTGCTTCTGGACTATCAGCTGAATAAAGTACTTGATCGCCCACAGCCTTGACACTGACCTCTTCCCCTGAGAAATAAGGATTCATTTCTGTCTCAAGTGACCCTCAGGCAGAGAATGTTCTTAAATGTGGGGATTTTGAAGGAAGAAAAACGGCTGCCACCTTTATCGATCTCGATACAGCCTATCAGTCACAGACTCCCAACACCCTGAGGAATAAAAGATTAGAAAATGTGAAAGTCATTGGGAGGATGAAGCTGATCTTGACATCACTTCTGGACAGCGCTGGATGGTTCTGACTTGCTTTCCTAATGGGCCTGGGCTACTCTTAGCTGCAGGGAAAAACCCAAATTTGATGCATTACCGAAAAACTTCAAGTCAAGAGTCTCACCCACAAAGTTTTATGAATCCATTTGCTAATGGCTTCAGAATCTATTAATGGCGTTTTCCCAATGGTGATGGTGGCCAAAACAACATGGAATGTGTTTTTCTAAGCAACAGACAAAGAGGAGCAAAGTATATATTTTAAAAATATATTTATTAGTCGATATAAAACTCTATTGAAGTCACTAACTTTCAGTGATTTTAGAGGGCAAATTTGCCAACTGGGAGAACAGAAACATCGAGTTCTTTGGAGAAGCCAATTTTTTCTTGTTTCTGTCAAAGTTTAGACTTGACCATCTGCCAGCAATGGCTAAACAATTTTGAGCTCTTTCTCGTTTTCATCCCCCGCTTATGTTCAGTAGGAGTTTACTGATTCTGGATGGCAAAGGCCTGTTTATCAAAGCGGATGTGAAGGAACTAATGCTTCCTCATAAAAGCTGTCCATTAGTGAGTAGAGAAGAGGAAAGGTTGTCTAGCTTGGTAGTGACGACAATGTGACATGGACTTGGGAGTGAACAGAGATATAGAGTGACACAGAGTGAACAGAGAGAGTGATAATTAAACTCATGGAGGCTAATGAGGTCACAAAATTGAGAAAAATGAAGAGGGTTTAGGACAGAGTGTTGAAATCCACAGTTAAGATATATGGTATAGATGAAAATCTCTGAAAGCAGACTAAGAAGTGGTTTAACAGGTATAAGAAAAACCAGGAGAAAGTAAAATCATGAAAATAGCCAAAGGATAAAATCTAGAAGGAGAGAGTAGTCAACAGGATCAAATACTTAAGAGACATAAAGAAGGATGAGAAAAGACCATCCAATTTGGTATCTCAGGTCTTTGTTAACTCCAGATAGATCATGAGTGATGATGCTGGAAACCAGCTTTCAAAGGATTAAGAAAGGATAAAAGAAAAAGTATAGACAATGAATACAGATTTTTTTTTCTAAAAGTCTGAGAAAATGAGGAGGATTGAGGCAATTGTAGCTACTAGCTAGCAAAAGTTTTTTTAAGTTGGTGGAAATGAGGTGTTTTGTCAGGCAGCAGGGACGGAACAAGGAGACAGGAGGAGACTGAAGGTTGGAGATTGGGGAAGCAATCTGATGGAGAAGGTGAGAGGAGATGGGATTAAGGAGACATGTAAAGGGACTGGCATTGCAAAGAGAAGGATCATCTCACTATTAAAAAGAAGAATAGAGAGGAAAAGGAGGGCGAGACATTAATAGGTTTTTAGGTAGAGAGGGGAGGAGAGGAAGCTCCCCGCCAATGGTCTTCTTTTGTTTAATAAGGCAGATGAAGTCCTCAGCTAAGTGGAGGGAGAGAGAGGAATGTGGGAGAAATTTGGGAAGAGCTTCTATGGGAAGTGGAAGAGATCAATTAGGGGGAATGAAAGGGTTTTCTAGCTGCTGCAAGGGCTCAGTTGAGGTTAAATACCATTATTCTGCAGTGGGCACACAGTTCTGTCACCTGATTTCCTGTAGTTTCACTGCACAGTCTGATAGGGGCTGGGAGGACATCACTGGCAGCATTATAGGAACAAAATCATTAAGAACCATGAAATGAAAGAGGGGGACTCCATCAGCGCAGCCTTGTCCATTTTGTGTGCTCACTGACCTCAACCTGTTTCATCTTTACTTTATATTCTCAGGAATGCTTATACCTGGCTTATCAACCCCACAACCACATTCGAGTGCCTTTAGAACAGGAAGAATGGCTATTCCTTTCTACAGAGCATGCACCAAGGTCATGGGCTTACAGGTGACAATGAATTTTGTTTTTCAGTCACTTTTTAATCACAGCTGACTCTTCATGAAAACCCCTATTTGGGAGACACTGGAACAGTCTGTCATTTCCTTCTCTACTCATTTTACAGATGAAGAAACTGAGGTAAATTGGATTAAATGATTTGGCCAGGGTTATATGGCTAGTCAATGTCTGAGCCTGGATTTGAACTGAGGAAGCTGAGACTTCCTGACTCCAGGCCAAGTGCTCTACCCCCTGCACCACCGAGCTGCACTGTGATAGTGCATACTCTTTTAGAAAGAATTAATGAATGAAAGAAGCACCAAAATTGGGAAAGAGACTAAGAATTTTGATTAGGCAAATATGGCAACCAACCAAGATATACTTTTTAGTTTTTTTTTTTTTAAAGGTAGGCCCCACTTTAAAGGAAAAAAATGAATATATGAAAGTACAGGCTGAAAAAAAAGTCAAGAAAAAATTATTTATTCAGGGTACAAAATAGTTCATTGAAGGGTTTCTCTACTTAGCAAAATCTCTTTAACCAACGGGAAAGATACAATAAGGAAATATATTTGGGTATATACACACACAACATACATATATATGCATAGAATGTGTGTGTACATATGTATGTGTTTGTAGAAGGAGGTGAGAGACAGAGAAAGGTCCTGAGTAGTGTAATAATTCATGGAGGAATCATATTTTTTGAATTCACAGTATGTATTTCCATTGGGCTGGAACCAATTTACCATATTTTACAAAACTATAATTTCCAATAGCACAAATTCAAATACATGCAACGATTTCATGGGGTTCACTATTTTAACTGAAAGGACTTAGCTATACATGTGAATAAATATATACAAATACATATTTTATATTTCATTGGGTTAAATGAGAAGAGCTTCATACAACTCTTTCCTTGTACTTCTGGCGGATGTGAAAATGCCTTGGGATAATTGAGTCAAGCTGTGGAAGAGCTGTTACTTTGAAAAGTTGAACTAATCAATTTATCTAAAAGAGAAACTTTTGCATAGTACTATGTGACATAATGACAAGAACCAAGTACAAGACTACTTCTCAGTATGACACCTTGATAATGACTCTGAAGATGAAGGCAAGGATACAGATGCCTTCTAAATCTCCCAAAATAGACTTTACGATGGCCTGTTATGGCTGCCAAGTAAAGAGCAAAGAAAATTTGAAATATCACCTTACAGACATAAGATTCATTCATTCAATAAGTAGTTCTTGGCTGCCTATTTTGCCTTGTCCTCATGAACTTACAGGCTAATACATGAAAGAAGATGTGTTTCCAAGTGAACATAAAAGAAAGCAGAGCAGAAGATAGGGCAGTAAGAAGGTTTTGAGAATTTAGAGGAAGGACGATCACTTCTGGCTGTAAAGTGGTGTTTAGAGAAAGCCTCATGGAGGAGATTGGATGGGTGGACTTAAGGGTTGGGGGCGAGGAGAGTACTCTAGCAAAGGAAAGCTTATGAGAATTTATAGAAGTGGAAAATCATGGAGCATTTTGGGGAAACAGCAAGTACCTCATTTTAATTAGAATTTAGAACAAATGAAGGGGAGTGATAGACATTAAGATTAGAAAGGAAGGTTGGAGCTAAATGAACAAACTTGAACACAAGACTCAGCAATCTTGCCTTAATTCAATAGGTAATAGGGATTTATTTAAGGTTTGGGAGAATGGGAGGTAATAATTATCAGAGTGGAGTTTATTCTAGCATTGGTAAGTAGGATGAAATAGTAACAAATTGAAAACAGGGAGACTAGTTAAGAAACAAACATCCTGGTTAAAGACATGATGATCTAAGGTATTGTGCAAGATTGCCTAAAATTCAGAGTTAAACTTCAGATAAATACATGAGAAAGAATCAATAAAACTAGAAGTAGAAGTCAAAAGATAATTCTGATTTTCAGATTCCATGACAGGGAAAAAGTTCTTTTTTATTTTATTTTTTTTAATTTTATTAATACTTTTTATTTGCAAAACATATGTATGGGTAATTCCTAAACATTAACCCTTACAAAGCTTTCTGTTACAAATTTTCCCCCTACTCCCCACCCCTCTCCTAGATAGCAGGATATCCACAACATGATAATTATGTTAGAAAACTTAAGAAATAGAATATATGTATAG
>JAJPUD010017901.1:0-30079 GCA_023553655.1 Myrmecobius fasciatus
AAATGGTCTTCTGAAATCCCTTCCGGTCCTTAAATCCTGTGACTGGGAGTTTGATGTCTGGTTCATTATATCTTAGGAATATTTTAAAGCAGAAGTGTGGGGAAAAGTAGGGTTACCCCTGGTGGCCAGATGCCTCAGGCAGTAGATCTGGAGAACTTGGGGTGTGGCAGGAGGAGGAAAGAGAGACAGACAGAGATAGTGGGAGGGGGTGGGTAAAGTTACACACCAGAGAATACATATTGGGGAATCACAAAGAAAATAGTTGTAGAGGTAATATGGGGCCAAAATATAGAGAATGTAGGAAGCCAAAGGGAATTGTTTGGATTTGATTCAACAGGCAAAACTCAGCCATTATAGTTTTTTGAGTATTATGATAAGAGCCAGGTTTGAGGAAGATTTTCCAAAGTAATTCAAATATCTAAGAAGGAAAGAAAATCTGGGATAAAAAGGCATGAATGAAATCACGGGGAATCGCTCCTGTTCCCATGCTCCAAGCACTTCCCCAATTGCACCTAGATCTGCACAAAGGGCCTCGTTTTTCCAGCCTAGTTTTCCGACCATGGGTCACCAGTGTTAGTGTTGCTTTTGGCATTACCTTTTTGTAGGATCATATTGTTAAAGATAGAGGGCTTCAAAGGTCATTTAGCCCAACTCCTTCATTTTACAAATGAGCAGACTGAGACCAAGAAGATTAGGTGTGAGTGAGAGGCTAGAATTTTCTGACTTTCAAATCCAGTGTTTCTCTTTACATCATGCTGCCTTACCTTGTGTCATGTTCATTTTTTCCACGCTTCATCAGAAACAGAAAGCAGAAAGTTGTTTTCCTGTGAGACCATATGTGGTGATTAAACACTGCAGAGACCTAAACAAATGATCCTCTCCTAATCACTATCTTGCTGCTGCCTGAGAATAACAACTTGCTCTGAAATAGGAATAGAAAGGGACTGCAGAAGACTTCCATGTTGCAGCTTTCCCCACTTACCTCATATATCCTTTGATCTCCAACTGGAACCAACTGGGCTTTTTGTTACTTGTAATGCTGAAGACACTATATTTTCAGAACATCCATTTACTGCAGAGTTGAGAAAATTAGCAAGGTGAAGTGGAAAGAATACTAGGCTTGGACTTAGAAGTCCTGGGTTCAGATCACATGACTGAACAATAACTATGTCACTAATGTTAAAAAAAAAAAAGTTGAATGTTATTTTTGCTATTTATGCCAAAAGATGGTACTTTATAAACTTTAAAGTATGGTGTAAGTGTGAACTCTTGCTTTCCATGAGGCTAAATTTGACTGAAATTGGTTCTTTCCCAGAAGGGATCTCAAGGGGATCTCTGGAGACAAGGACTTCTTCCTAGTTTCTTTCTCTCTGTCTCTCTCTGTCTCTCTGTCTCTCTCTCAACCATCCTTCCAAGGGGAAAGAAGAGGCTGGTAACCAATGAAGTACATTTGTGTGGTAGGCTGTGTGATGTTCTCTTCCTTGAAGGTCTGAGATTATTTGTTGTGCTAATCACTCCATGGCTATTATTTTGGATTCCCCATGGGATCTTAAGCTTTCTGGGGGCAGGGAATACTTCTCCTTATGTATCCCATATAACACTGAGTCCTGGACTGAGGTTTAATCTAATAAAAGTCACAAGATGTTTTCTTGACCATCCTGCATAGTATTGAAGGGAAACAAAACCCAGCGTGATTTTTACTAATGTCCATTGATATGACCGCCTTTTAAAATTCTGTTTGAAAAGTCCACAAAAGAAAGGACCTGACCTCTCCTTCTGGCCATGGAAATATTTCTATTGCATAAGAAGGTATTGGAAATGCACTGAGGACTATTGAAAGGAGGCAGCTGGGGTTGGACCCCTAGGAGAATTTTATTTTGAGATTCACTGGTCTCTGCAAATATTGGTGTCATTGGAGATCCACACTTACTCAGTTCAGTTGCCATCTAAGCTCAGATTATGATAACTGTTGTTATTATGACTTGAATATAACTAATTTTTATTAATTATGCCACTGATTTCATTAATTATTTTATTTCATTTCATTATTTAATTAATGAGATTTTTGATTGGTTTAACAATATCCTTCATTTAATGGAATTCAAATAGGAATGGCCATTGGACAAGTCACTATCCTGCTATTATTCTTTGGATAATACATGTTCTATGAACTGTTCCCCAGGTGACTAAAATAACTACTACTTTTTATAGGTGAATGAAGTACTGGGATGTATTTCTCTGTCTCTGTCTCTCTTCAGTTCATCTGCTACTTTCTTCAGGAAGTCCTTCCTGACTTTTCCAAGTAAAAACAATCTCTCCCTCTTCCCATTTCTCTTGTTTACCTTGATCTCGCCTGACCATATTTATTTGTATACTTGACTTTTCCCCATTAAATCATAAACTCTTTGGGAGGAGAACCCCAGGTCCCATCTTTTTGAACAAAAGGCAGTTTTAGGTGAATACCGAATTTCTAAGTAGAGATAATTAGTGATGTAGGAAATTAGAGCAGCTTGAGATCATGTGGCTGGAGAATCAGAGGCTTCATGAGGGAGGTGGGGCTTGTATGGCTAGAGGAAAAGGAAAAGGAATTCTGGGTGAGGTTTGAACAAAAGCACAGGTGAGAACATGTAGGTCATTATTTGACTAAGGAGCAGAGATATTGAGGGGCCTCATTTGTTTCATGCCATAATGTGATCTAGAAGACCAGAAAGGTAAATTGGAGCCACGTTCTGAAGGGACTCCAATGCCAAACTAAGATAGGATGTGTTACTTGGGGATTTTCAGTGTCGTTTAAAAAAAAAGAATTAATTACTTGTTTGGTCCCAGCGCTATCCTGAGAGAATGAATTATAGAATCTCAGAGTTGGTGAGGGACCTTAAAAATAATTTAGTCCAGCTTCCCTCCGAGTGCAGGAATCCCTTCTGCACCATTGTTGATAGGTGGTTTAATTTTACCTCTTCTTGAATAACACCATTGATAGAAAGCTCACTGACAGATACATGGTTTCTGTATCTTGGGAGCTTATGCTGTAAGACAAGAAGTATTGATACAGATTTAATAAAAACATATATAGAACATCCAGGTAGGCCTTACTTTATGTCACATATGTGTTCCTGAGGAAGGTTATATTTAAATTGACTTTTTATTAAATGCACCAAGGAGGCTTGGTATTTAAAGGAATCCTGTAGGGAATCATTTAATCTTGCAAAAAAAAAAACAACACTTATGAATAATCCACCTTCTTAAAACAAAAGAAAACAAATAAACTAACAAAACCCCCCCAAAAAACTCCCTTACCTATTAAACTTAATCTGTTTTGTAAATTCAGATTATTTTGTCTGGCTTCCTTAGAATAGGGCCCACTTGTACTTAATAAAAACAGGTTAGAGGATTCACTAGAAGCTCTCTCAGGGAGCATAGAACCATGTGGGAGTAATGAAAACTCAACCTTGTATTTAAAGCCACTAGTTCAATTCTCTGGGTGTTTATAGAACCCTTTGCTAAGCACCTGAGGGAGACAAACCGGGGTGCACTGGAATCAGTTGAAACTAGTTCATGAGAGCTGATTATTAAATTTTCAGTGTGAATATTTACACTTCAGATACCAACAAATATTACAAATCAGAACTTTTTGGGTTTTGTTTTATTGATTATTTAAACATAAGGAAAGAGAGAAAACTGCTAACCATGCACTTTAAACTTAAAAGTGCATCCTGTATATATGATTCTTTGTTTTCTCCAGAGAGCCAATAGTTAAACCTTTATCAGTACCCAGTGTTGCAAGAGAGCATTGATTTTTATGATCTTTAAGAATCTATGATTATATGGAAAAGTGTGGTTGGAAAGGCAAAGCTAACATTCATGGAACAATAGCATGTCCTTGAAAAAAGCTTATTGAATAAATATAAGGAACAACATAAAGAAATACAAGGTCAACTGAAATGTAATCACATATCAGAATGTACGGTACATAATTTTGGGGGGTCAGGAAGGAGAGAGATGTGTGTTACCTAGCTTTCTGTCCTCACAGCTTGCAAGACTCAGGGAAACTCTTAAGATTGAAGTCTGTATGATATGGCAGGGATATACTTATTGCAGCCCAGAACAGAATCAATGGATGAAACTCTGCCCCATCATTTGAATATATTCATAGATGGAGAAGAGAAACTTGGAAGTGATTGGTAATAATCATAGTAGGACTATCAATAGGAGTGTGGGAATAGAGAAGTTCTGGGATAGGTTGAGGGAATAGGAGGGATCTTTCTGATGGAGAGGAGTGGGGGTGGCTGGGTCATAGAGTAGCAGTGGCCTGAGTACCTAGAAACACTCTCCTCAGGGCCCCATTTTTACAAAATAGACACCAGTCTTTACCCAATGGCCAGTGTCTGTCTCTCCTTCCTGATTCTGGGGAATCAGAGCTGGGCTGAGTCATGCTGACCTGAAAACTCTAAGGATGGATGGAAGCCTAGTCAGCTAGCAATACTGGTCTTTCCTCTTGGCTTCTTTCTTCCTTGTCCAGCTCATTTTTCTCTCCCTCGATCTTCATCTTGAACTCAATGCCCTCCCAGGTCCCGCTCAGTAACGATGCACCCATTGATATAGACAGTGTGAATTTTGAGTGCAAGTAGAAACAAGTGGTTTGGCTTTTGGATTTATCCAGTTTTGTTTTACAGATGGAGGAAACTGAGTCCTAGAGAGGGGGAGTGATCTGCCCTCTACTTTCAGCTCATAGCTATTTGTTTCTATGTCTTCTTAGATCTTCTCTGTACCTGGCTACTAACATGGTTATATGAAGGGATGGGAATTTCTTTGTGCTAAAGGAGAAGTTGTTTCCATGAGATTTTAGGTGAGTCTTGTGGTTTCTGTAACTGAGTCCTGAAATATGAAGTAGTTATTTTCCCTGGGAGCTAAATGCCTCTTGCTCAATGAATATATTTGGACAGTAACAAAACCAACAGCAGTGGCAGCATAGGCCTATGTTTTTAAGTTTGCAGTATTTCTTGCTGTTCATGATCATTGAGCAAAAGCACAGGTGAGAACATGTAGGTCATTATTTGACAATCTTGCCCTATCTTCCCTTGGTGCAGGACAGAAATTAAAATTCAAAAGTATTACATCTGATCCAGCTCTTCATTTGTCACATGAGGACTCAATGGCCAAAAGCAGTGAAGGAACCTACCTTGAGTCACACAGCAGTTTAGCAGAGGCAGGCAGAGGTAGATCACAAACCTTCTGCTTCCCAGGCTCATCCTCTTGATTGATCAGACTCTGTGCTTCTCACATTTCTTGCTAACATTCTGGTTTGGCTAACTGGCATGGGAAACAACTCCCAAAGTCTCTGCCTCCTGGACTTGGGAGCCGTGGAGACCAAATGTGAGCCACGGGCCTTGCCTGCTGTCTCCACCACCTGCCAGCTGGCCTGGCATTCATTCCCCTGTCTGGACAGCCTATGGGCTAGCAAGGTACAGATGGGAAGAGCAGATGCATGGGATGGGGGCAGCCACAGCGGGAGGTCACAAATTCTACTGTTCTATGGACACACTTCACACAGACTGCATCTGCAGGCTCTCTGTGGTTCTTCTCATCAGGAACATATTTGAGGGGACAAGAGAATCAGCCTAACCAGGCAGCTGCCTGCTCTGTGTCTAAAGGTCTCAAGCATCTTTGACCCTCTCCACAAACACATTAGAAATGTCAGCTCTGGTTAGAGGTAGAGCTAGCTTCTGCTCCCCGCTCAGGAGCCCAGCATTAACTGACTGACCCTAATGACTCTATGGATAGAAAACCTCTAAAAGCGAATGAGTAGGATTTGTTTGGGGAGAGGAAAAGGCTATTCATATAGCACTTTGAAACTTTTATTTAGGTTTTTTGTTAATTTTTTTTTTTTTTTTTTGGTAAAGATTGTGGAATGATTGGCCATTTCCTTCTCAGCTCATTTTACAGATGAGGAAACTGAGGCATAATGAAGTCAGTTGCCCGAAATCACATACCTAGGAAGTATCTAAGGCAGGACTTGAACTCAAGGAGATCATTCCTGATTCCAGACCTGGCACTCTGTGCACTAGCTGCAGTAATATTCTGGCACCTTCATATTCCATAATCTGTTCAGCCATTCCCTGATCTATGGTCACTCGATTTACCTTCAGGTCTTTGTCACACATAAAATGTGTGTGTGTGTAGGTAATATTCCTTAAATATTTTTGTATTTATACCTGTCTCATTTCTTGAACTAAGAAGCCATGGGCTAGGAAACTTCTCTTTCACTTCCTCTCAGCTCCCTACTCCCTCAATTTAGGGGCCTGGTGTTATGCTAAAAGTCTGTTCAAGCTGGACTCCTGAGAGAAGAGCTGCCCATTTCAGAGGAATGGATGCCAACTGTGCCCTCAATGCGCACTGAAGTTCCTTATGTGCCTACAGAAAGGCACTGGAAGAAAGACGTTTAGATACAGAGTAGGTGACTACCTGGATAGTTTGATTCTCTTGCCACCAAAAATGTTTCCTCCCTCCTCTTGTAGTCCCTGATGAGAGAATGATAGTCACTGATTCCATTAGTCTCATTTCTTCTAATCTTGAAGAGCTTTTTGAAGTACTTCTACTAAAACACGGGAACCCTTGAGAGGTAAGGAATAAATAAGGCTTTATTCACTAAAGTTACCAAAAATTGGTTGCTGTTCCTCTGAGAGCAAGACTCTGTAGGGATGAACAGACTATATAGCTCCTGTTGTGGAGAAAGGAGTGCTTATTTAGTCATAATATTATTTAGAATTGGCCCTGGAGGACCCAGTGAGAGTGGTTTGAGGAGTTGGAGACTAGCTGACCTTTCCTTGATCCAGAGGAAGGAGTAGATTATCGGATTATGACTTCCCAGGAAGGGGCAAAGAAGCTCTGGCTGGGAGAGCTGCCCACCAATTACTGAGAACTGGACATGAAAGATGACTTTTTGATACCAGAGCCCTCCTTGCCAGACCCCAAGGTTTCAAGTATTCAAAAAAAGCAGCTTGGGGGTTTTACAGTGTCATGGGGAGGGTTGAATTGAGACTTCATCAGTTGTTAGTTAAATAAGGGTCCCCTCTTTTCTTTTCCCCCCCTCTTCTGTGAGGAGGAGGATTCATTTAATTGAACTGAACCAGGCAGGCTGTGAGACCTCTGAAAAAAGTAAATTACCCAGAGAAGAAATTGATTCCCTTATAAACCTTCTTTACCCCCCTCTAGCTCCTCAAGAAAGAGTGGTTGGCAATAGGTATTTAGCCCCAAGGAAGTACTGTACGTGCAGAATATAAAACACCAACTTCAGAGCCAGAATTCACTTGGATGGAGTCTGGGGAGCCAGGCTCTTGTGGCGTCTGGCCTGAATAGCTCCTGTTGTTCCACGGGGAGGATTTCTGGCTGTCAGACAGGCTCTTAGTCCGGTAAAAAATAAAAAAATAAAAAAAACACCCAAAAAGAGGACATCGGGGAATCAATAGCTATGCAGTTGACCTTATTCCACCCCATTGCTGGGGTGCAACTGTTCTCATTCCAAGCTCTGTGATATATCCCTATCCCTGTCTGCTGCATCCAGAGTCTGGACCCAGGAAGGCCAAGGTCAGGAGCTGCCTCCTCCCCTGACAGTCTGTTGGGCATCTTGCTAAGACTTTGGCACCAGTTTTCATTATCTGTCTGGGAGAAGAATAATGTTTTCTGGTGCCACCTGGCCCCCAAGAGAGACAAAGGTGTATGAGCAGTGCCAGTGATATATGGGAAAGAGTCTGTGCTGACTAATAGCAGAAGAAAGCGGATGGAGATCCAGGTCAGGGGTCAAGGGTCTAGTGTCCCCTCTTCCACTCATAAGACCTCTTAAACATCTTAACTTTTCTGAACTTCAGTTTCTTTATCTCTAAAAGGGATGTTCAACTAAATGATCTTTTTTAAAAAAAGTATTTGATAACATTTGTTTTTACAGCACCCACACTTGTCAATATATTCTGTCTCTTCCTGCTCCCTCCCCCCATCCTCCCACCTTGCCCCAGGCAGATGATCTCTCTCTTAAGGCTCTTTCCAGCTTTAAAATTCTCCTGATCCTCTGCATACCAAAATTCCAAAACATTTTTCACTGATAAGAGAGGTTTGCTCTACCTGTGGATCTCCTTAAACCTTTCCCTTACCAAGCCATCACTCCCAAGTCAGAGGAGAGTGGTAATGAAGAGTTTGACAAGAGTTTGTATTATTTATTATGAGGGTTTTTAAGATTGGTCTTATAGAAATACCCTCTCTTTACTAATGCCAACTAGCTCCTGCTTTGTAACATGCAGTCCTAGAAAATGTACCTGGGAGGCTAAAAGGTTAAATGACTTGGTCAGGGTCACTGAGTTAATCTCTTGTCAGGGGCAAGATTTGAATTCCAGACTCTCTGATTGTTCATGTTATGAGGTTAAAGTGACTGTTATTCTAAGTGCTTGCTTTTATATCAAAATAAGTAATGTAACCTAGTAATTGTCAAGGAGGAGAGCAATGTCCTAAAAAATAATTATCAGAAAATAGTAAGACAGAGAACTAAAGGGAAATTTCAAAATGAACAAGAGAGAGAAGTTTCCTTGGTTGGATGGAGTGAGGGGCTGTGATTTTCTTAAACTCTTAGGGATAAGGGAGAAACAGAAACAGAAATATAGGGTGGAGGAGGAGGGAGGGAGAGAGGAATAGGGAAGAAGGGGGGGAGACAGAGAGAAAGAGAGGAGAAGAGATAGAGGGGAAGAAGGGGAGAGGAAGAGAGACAGAGGGGGAAAAGGGGTGGGAGTGGGAAGAGAGAGAGAGAGAAGAAAATAGAGAGAAGAGAGGGAGAGAGAGATCTAACCCGTTTGACAATCTTCTACAAGCCTGTGCTATCCTGTCCAGCTGCCCCAGCATTAGGCTAAGGTAAGGGATGGACAAACCGGTTTGGAAGCCAGCCTGGCCCTCCTTCAGGGTTCTGCAGAGTTCAGTTCACATAACAAGGAGTTCACACGCCTAAAGACTGTTGAGGTGGTGCCAGCTAAAATCCTAGGGAGAGAGGGAACGAAGCTGTGTATGGTGCTGAGCTGTGTATGGGATGTGCTCGGGGTGTGTGAGACAAACAGATCTGATTTTGGGGTGACCTCCATCCTGTGTCCTACCCAAGAAAGACATCGGGTGGCCCAGAACAGCTGTGAGTCGAACAGGACCAAGAGATGGCAGGGCCGGCAGACCAAACAGAAGCAGGTAGGGTTTGGGGTTGGGGGTGGAAAGGTGAGGGAGGGATTGGTGTTCTTTGCTAGCCTATATCACAGGAAGAAGGCATGACGTGGGAAAGAGAGAAAAATGAGAAACAATATAGACAAAAAGCCAGATACTATTGTGGTGGCACCTATGACATCAGTGCCCTGCTTTGTTCATTAAGCAAGAGGAGGGATTTAGCCTCCAGGGAAAACTGCCCAGACTCATTTTCCAGGACTGAGCAGAAGCAAGCACAGGACTCACCCCAAACCCTCAAGGAAACAACTTCCCCGCCAGCAGAAAGAAATCGCAACCTTCCCCATCCATTGGGGCAACAGCCACATTAGTCCCCAGCAATTGTAGATAGGGGTTCTGATTCTACCTGTATATTGTGTGATTTGGGGAACATCACTCTCCCTTTATGGGCCCTCAGTTCCTTCATCTCTTTAAAAAAAAAATCCACACAGAACTAGATAAGTCTGATCTCATATAGAGCTGATCTTCTATGTCTTACTTTGAATACTAACATGCCTCTGGAAATATGGATCCCTCTGTCATCAAGGTGAGCGTAACTACCAAGAAGGAGCTAGGAGGGCATTAACTTCAGTCTAGGGACTAGGTGAGAAAGGAACTTGGCTGTGACCAGGAAGGAAAAAACCAAGAGGGAAGACAAGTATGGCCAGCTTATCATACCTCAGCTCTAGTCACAGTCAGAAGTGTTTTCAGGTCAGTGTGACTCAGACCATCCTGCTTCCATGACAGGGAAAGAGAGGCAGAGGCTGACTGTTGGGTGGGGATAGTGCACTCAGCAGCCTTGGAATAAAGAAACTGGGGACAAATCATCCTCATCACACTGCTTTTTTGGTGAGAAGGCAGAATGGAAAAAGAGGAAGAATAGTGCTCCCAGTCCTTTAGTGTCTTTGAGCAAGGTTATAATTTCTCTTGGTCTTGATTTCCTTCACTGTAAAATAAAATGGAAAAAGAAAACTGAATGATCCCTCTTATCTCTAAATCCTGTGGCTTTGGATCTGAGTTTTAGTCTCAATTTAGCCCCTCCAGCTTATTTATCAGCAACAAAGTAGTTACAGTTACAGCATCTCTCTCACAGATGTGTTGAGAAAAATACATTGTAAATAACATGGCATAAATATACACTTAGCTTATTAGGTTTGTGTCTAACTCTTAAAGGGTTTTTATATCCCTTATCTTACTGATCCCCAGGACAGCCCAGTTATGGAGCCCTTTTCCCCTCCTTCTTTCCTCCCCCTCTGTCTCTCCTTTCATACCTCGCCTCTCTCTCTCTCTCTCTCTCTCTCTCTCTCTCTCTCTCTCTCCCCCCCCCAGATAAGGAAACTAGTCCAGAGAAACAGTCAGTTGCCCATGGTCACACAGCTAGGAAAATGAGTAGAACCCCAACCTTGTGTCTTAGTCCAGTGCCAGTTAAGAAGCCCCTTAAACTTCTTTTGATGCACTGTCTTTGGAGCTTCTCTGGGATCTTTTGTTCTCTGTGTGATTTTTCCCCTTGGGAGGAGATCTAAGTAGATGAAGGAGACTTTGGGGTTTGGGGCTTTATTCATTTCTGGGTTAGGCCCGTTTCTAGGCCACCATACACAGTAAAGTCTGCAGGAAATCCAGCTCAGCACTTGGCTTGGAAGTAGAATAGAGTAATAATTCCTCAAATATTTAAATTATGTCTAGGGGTCACAAGGGGAAGGATCCTTCCCACTGGAGGGTAGATAGAGATGCAAGGATGAGCTGAAGGCCTTTGGGTATGTGCCTTACTGAAATGAAATTGCTTCTGCTCAGAGTTTGTGGCCAGGAGACGCCCTTTTCTCATATAATCAGAATCTCTATCCCTCTGTCCCTTTAATTCAGACTGACTCAATCATGGTATGAAATAGAGCCCACCACCATGGATTAGCTGGAGTCCTCCTCAACTCTTTGTGCATTCTCCATTTAAGGAGAATAAAGAAAAGAAACCAGATTTTGATGAAAAGCAGTAGCTCCTCATTTTCTGCACCTGAAAAGGAAGGGGCTTGGACCTGGTGACCTCAGAAATCCCTTCCAACTCAAAATCTGTGACTCCAGGTACTATCACTTGTTAACTCCCTCAGGCAAAAAGCTGGAGAGTCTCCAAACAGAATATCCCCATTACAAGCCCAGTCACATACAATTTCCAGCATGAGCTTCCTGGCTATCTTTCTTTTTTACATCTCCACTGACTTTTCTAGACCCCCATTTCCTCATCTGTAAAATGAGGCACTTTAGACTAGACGACCTATAATATCCCTTCTAGCTCTAGAGATATGTGCCTTTACCATGTTCACCCACACTTCCCCATATTTTAGAAAGGCTTCGTAGGACTGGATGGCACTGTCCAAGGCTGGTTTTATGGTATATCCCCTTGGTTTAAAGCTTGCTTGAAAGAGCTCTTGCTGTTACTAGATTGTCATGACATCTCACTTTCTCCCTCAGGTCAATCAAGAAAATTTTCCAATTGTTAGCTCTGGTTTAGAGTATATGTACTTGGAAGGCAGGGATAATCCCACAGATATTTTATAACTCATCCAATAGGGCAATTTTCTTGTAATGGGATGGTTTAAACTAAAGTTTCTCCAGTTCCCTGCCTAAGGAGGGCAATTCCCTGAAATCACTTGATGGCTGATCCCTTTGTCTAACCAAGAAACAGCCCCTTCTTTCAGGAGTCCCAAGGTAAAAATTAAAATGGAAACTTTGTCCCCTCATTCAGCAGTTAAAAGCATGATTTTGTCCTAGAGGACCAATGACATCAAAAGGGCGATGTCTCGGCTTTTGTTTGTGTCTGGATTTAAATGAGGGTTTGATCAGTGACCAACTGAAATCCACATTCATTCCAGTGATCCAAATCCTGTGTGATCCCATGCCCTTGCTCCTCAGCCAAAACTGGTAACAACTAAGAAGAGAAGCTCAGCCTTGTTGAGGGGTTAGTCTTATTTTTTCCCCTTTAGCTTTCCTCTGAGGAGATCTCTTGTTGCCTAGCATTGCTGGAGAGAGATTGTTCCCAGGTGAAAAGGGACTCAGCCAACCTGCCCCCTTTGGGATTGGGGAAGAAGCAGCCTGTGTCTTCTGTTCTAATAGGGATGTGTCAGGCATATTCCAACTAAGGGCATATATCCATGGCCTTAAGGATAAGAAATACTCCACTAAGATTCTTTGTCCTGGCACAGATTGGTTGAAGGAATTGGGAATGTTCAGCCTGGAGAAGAAAAACCTAGGAAGATAGATTTGCTTTTTTTTTCTGGCATCGAACGGCTTTCGTGTGGCATTAAGATCAGACCTGGTCTGCTTTGTCAAGGTGGGTAGATCTAGGCAAGATGGATGAGAGTTTTAGAGGCAGTATTTGGCTTTTAACAATTCAAGCTATCCCAAGGTGGAGTTAACTATCTCTGAAGACAATTCCCCTTTCATTTGGCCACCACCTGCCAATTGTGCCTGTGAGGGGATTCTTATCCAGAAGGCTTCTGAGTTCCCTTTCCCTCAGAGATTCTGGGTCGACGATGGCTCTTCCCTTGTTAGACTACAGGGTCTTGTCTTTTGCTTTTTTAATATCTTCATTTCTTAACTCAAAGGCTGCCCTATAACAGGCATTTAATAAATGCTTCTTTATTTGACAGAACCTTTTTTTGTGCCATGTACTCCTTTGGTGGTCTGTAAAGCTTAAGGGCCCATCTTTGGAATCTTTTGAAATGCATAAAACAGTACGTAGGATTACAAAGTAAACAAATTATATTAAAATGTAATTATCAATCTGTCTGGCTAGCTAATTTAACTATCATTCTATCTACCTATCTAGCTATCTATTTAAGACCCCAGGTTAAGATGACGATAAAGAGGGACTGCTCTGGCTTCATAAGTTTGCCTGGAAGTTTATCTTGGTTGACCCCAACCACTCCATTCTGCCCCCTTTCCTTCTGATGACATTTCCTTTCACACCCCCAAGATATCTTACCTTCCCAAGCCTTCCCCTAACTGTCCCCCAACCAGCTGGAAAGGATTTTGCTTCTGTCATTCACCTTGGAAACTTGTTCACACTAATGAGTTAAATCTCTTAAGTATTCACCATTTAACTCTAATTGTAGAATAAAAGGCTTTGTCTCCTGCTAAAGAAATTTCAAGCATCAGCAATCTAGGGAGATATTTAAGGGCCAGGGATACCTTCCTCATGGTTCTGAAATCATACTAGGCTAAAGGTGATCTGAAGGTAAAACTATTTTTTTTTCCTTTTAGGATGCCTTAGGGTACAGGGTAGATAGGAGTGTCCCTCCATAGAGGTTGCCTCCTTCCCTGGTCTGTGGACTGGTCTGTGTGCATTGTTTCCCCCCATTCCTCCTTAGGAGAAGGAACTGTCTTGCCTTTCTTGGTCTACTTGGCACGTAGTAGATTAATAAATGTTTATTGACTGACTGATGACATAGGAAAGGAGAAACAAATAGAGAAAGATAGGACAAAGAAAAATAACTTGTGTTAGCAAAAAGAGTACAAACCCTCAAAAGATGTGGGCCTATCTCTGCCATTAACTAGCTGAATAACTAGTCTGTTCCTCTTTGTAGATTGTGTTTCCTCATCTGTAAAAAACCCATTATTAATATTCATCACAATCCTATTAATTATTAATTCCTAGTACTAATAGTGGGAGGCTAGCTATTCTAGGATAGGGATGTTGCCGTGGGGTGAGGATTAACACAGGGATGAAAGTGGTGAAGAAATTTTGACTAAATGTGAACTTTTCCAGCCAGTGATATAATAGCATCACTTCTCTGTCCTCCCTTCCCCTTGTTCCTCCATATTTTCTACCTCTCTTCCTTGAAGGCCACTTTTTCTTTTAGGTCTCAAGTTAAGAGGTACTCTATTTAAAATTGCTAACCCCCCCACCATTCCCAAACAACCACAGCAATCTCACTGGATGCCCTGTTTCAAGCCATGCTTCTGCTGTGGCCTGATTCCACCCAGACCCCCTTCCCCAAAATGAGGCTGGTAACCATCCCTGCCTTCTCAGTCCTGCCCCTCTGCCTTGGAAGTGCTGTACTCCAGGGACCACCTCCCTCATGTCTGTGTTTTTCTACATTTAATACCATTCATCTCTCCTCTGTTTTCACAGAGCCTTTTAGCTAGATAAACTGCTCAGTGGTAGCTAATGACCGTTTATTTCCATTTTGGTGTGTTGGCTTCTCTGGCTAGGAATCATTTGATAAACTGTTCTAATGCTGCTTCACATCCAGGCCTTTGGACCTTTCTCTGTAGGCATCCTCTGCCAGGTTTCAGCTCTGCCCCGCCATCCAGCTGTAGTCTCCATCCTTTCCTAACTCCCAAGATCTTCCTAGGCTGATTGTAAGCACTTTCTGCCTGAGATTTGCATCTCCATGTGAGATTTTCTCCAGCTACGATAACTTCTCCAGGTTCCTCATCCCTTGTGGTCTTTCTCTTTAAATATTGCCTCTTCTATATTCCTAGTAAACTCATTTGGGTCCTCTGATGCTCTCAATGACAAGATTTCAGCTTTTGCCCCCCTATGTTCCTACCTCTCACCCTATCACTAATGCTTCTCTGATATTAGCAGCTGAACTTGTCTTACCATGGAGAATCAGTAAAGGAGTCCAAGATTCCAAGTCAGGAGATCTCAGTTGGGGAGCTGGCTCTTACTCCTCACCTGTAAATAATTGGGGCAGATTAAAAGACATCTAATTATCAGCAGCTCGAATGAGATAAAGAAGGCAGGTTGAACCCTAACCCAAGTAAAGCCTTTGAGCAATTACAAAAGTGATCCCTAGTCATATTTGGATGACTGTCATGTCTTGTATTTTAGCCCAGATTAATAATACGTTGTTCGTCCTGCCTATGAGATAATGATAGTAATCAGTCATACTTATTCAGACACCTCCCTATAGTTTACAAAGTACTCTCCACACAAAAATCCCATGAGTTAAGAGTGAGAAATAAAATTTCCATTTTGCAGTCAGAGAAACTAAGGCTCAGAATGACTTGTCCAACGTCACTCCACTAGAGTCGGCATCCTAATTTTAATGCCAACAAGACTAGGCAACAGGGGGAATAGAGAAACCAGGGAAAGATGAAGTTATTAAGGCAGTAAAGTTCTTCTCTCAAAAAGATGGTCTTAGGGTAAATATGTATAAAATTTGGAAAGGTAAATCCATGACTTTGTTCAACTGAACTTTTGAGTTTACTGTTGCAGAGAATTGATGGGAGGAGAATTTGGAGCGGTTTTCCTTTTTTCTTTCAATATTTTTAAGCAATACTTTATTTTTCCCAAATTTTATGTAAAAGCATTCTTTTTTTTTTTAAGTTTGAGTTCCAAATTCTCTCTCTATTCCCTCCCTGTCCTTGAGATGGTAAATAATCTATGTTATATATGTGCAATCATATAAAACTTATTTTTACATTAACACTATAATTTTCTTGATTAATATATATTTTTTAAATTTTTATAGCCTCTTCATTTCTGACAAGGAAATTTGAGAGTCAATATATACAGTGCAAAGGAACAGAGTCAAAGGATCTGGCTTCAAATCTAGACTCTGCCACTGAACAGTCTGAATAAACGTCAACTTCTTTGTGCCTTAGTTTCCCACTCTTTAAAATAAAATGAGAGAGTTGGATTAGATTATTTCCCAGGTCCCTTTTGGCTTGTGATCCTGTCCCTCTTCTGTCCCCTAAGCACTGAGCCTGAAAAAAAAAAGGAAACAAACAGTTCAACAATAGTAACCAATACCATCAACTGAGGCTAACCAGGGTATCCAGTGTTCTGTGCCTGGAGGTCCACACCTCTGCAAAGATAACTTGTTTCTTGGAGGAAGGTACTCATACTTAAAGTGACATAAACTGGAGAGATGTTAATGCATTAGCCAATTGTGAGGCAGTACTTAGGGCAGCTTCAGTGGATAGAACTCTGGGCGTAGAGTCAGAAGGATCTCTGTTCAAATGTAACCTCAGACACATACTACCTGGCAAGCCATTTAACCCTGTTTGCCTCAGTTTCCTCAACTGTAAAATGAACTGGAGAAGGGAATGGCAAACTACTGTGGCATCTTTCAGGTCAGGAAGAATCAGACATTGAGGTGACTACATGGCACAGTGAATAGAGAACAAGTCCTGAATTCAGGACAACTAGCTGTGGGATTCTGGGCAAGCCACTTAACCCCAGCCAAAAAAAAAAAAAAAATCTATAGATTGGGGGGAAGGGAATGTCTTACATGAATGAATGAGGCAACAATGAGGCAGCATCAGAAACCCAGAAAAAATAGAGATTCTAGAAGACATCCCAAAGAGTTATGAAAGGGCTTAGGAGACATCAAAGACCTATTAATTTCTGTTTCTGTCTCACTCTTGTTTTGAAAGATTCTTCCTAGGAAGGTATAGTTGCCATCAGCAGAGCACGCAGGTAAATGATGTGTTGAGCTTTGTGGGTGGCTTTTTTTATATTATGCTTAACTTTTCTTGGCGAGGATATATGCCACAATGCGGCAAGAATTCTCACAGATTTCCAACACCAAGTTTTTGAGATGTACAGAGTCCTTCCTTTTCACTGTAATCATGCACATGACACTCCCCCACCTACACACACACACACACACACACACACACACGCACACACATACCATCCCCCTTTCTTATCCCTAGGTACTCAACACCCCAGCTATTGCCTAGGGAAGCTGGGGAAGTGGGATTACCTTTGGGAGAAATCCTAAAATATCAAGAAATATCAAGCTTCCAAACCTCATCCCTGCAAAATTTAAAGACGAATGCAGGGTTAGTTCTGGATTTTTCTTAGATTTTTGAGAAAAGACACAGGAATTGAAATGATACTTGCTTTAAAAGCTTACATAGATTCTCTAAATCACTCTAAAGCAGCCAATTCGAAGGCCCCCATTGGCTATGGGTGCATTTCACATTCTTACCCCAAGAATCCAATTTTTCTTAGAATGGTGGAATCTAAAAGTTGGAAGTTTTCTCAGGTTCATCTAGTCCTAAGCAAAAATAAAGAATAATTTTTTTCTTTGACATTTCTGATAAAAGCCTTTCTTTGAAGATTTCCAATGATGGAGAGCTCACTAGCCTCCAAAGCAGACCATTCAATTTCTAAACAGCTTTATTAGTGTATTAAATTGAGATCTACTTCACTGTAACTTCCTCCAGTTTCTTTTAGTTTTGTTTTGCAAAGCCAGCTAGAATAAATTTACCCCCTATCCTACTTCCACATGACAGTCAAAACATTTATTAAGTGCCTACTATATGCTAGACATTGTGCTAAGAGCTGGCAATACAAATACAAATACCAAAAAAAAAAAAAAAAGAAAAGAAAAGAAAAAGATAATCTCTGTCCTCAAAGAGCTTATAAATGAATGGGAAGACAACTTGTAAAAAGGAAACTGAAAAGTACATGTGGAAGAGGGAGGTACCTGATGCAGAGAACATGATAGTTCAGAGTCGTGCTACCTGAAGAGCTATTTGGCCCCGGGACTCTCCTTAAAGGGAAGTTTTGGAAGGAACCCTCCATTCTGCCCTGTTCAAAAGAGTCCTGGGGTCAGAGATTACTTACTGAGAAGGCTGATTTAACAAATCATCAAATATCTAAAGATAACTATGATGGCCATCTTCACTGCCCTGCACTCTTATTCTATTCACTCCTTCATCTCAAAATCTCTAGTTTCTCTATTCTCCACTTGGCTTCTTTTGAATCTCCTTGCCCACCTTTTTGGTTCCTCTCTGGGATGTGCTTAGACCTCTCCATGTCCTTTATAAAGTATGGTACCAAGACTAGTCTGAAAGGAGCCATCTTTCCTTTGGAACCAAAGCAATGTGAGAGACTGCTTTTTTCCCCTTTTCTTCACTCTTCCTCCCCTTTGTTTTTTAACTCTGTGCTTGGCACTTCCACAAGCCAGTCAGGAACAACAACTTGGCTATTGTCTCACTCCTGAATAATATGTTTCTTCCATTAACTCTTTCCATTAGCTCCCTTGGCTACAACATCACACTATTGAATCATATAGAGCTAAAAATTCCCAGGTCCCTTGCTTGAGACCTTTCTATCATCATTCTTTTCTGGCTTTTTTTTCATAATAATCCCTCATTAGGATGCTTCCTAGTTGTTCATCACATCTTCATAGGTATTGTCTCATTTAGCCCTCACAACAACCAAGAAAAGAGATGTTATCTCCCTTTTTCAGGTGAAGAAATTGAGCCCTATAGAGATTAAAGTGATTTACCTGATAGGTCTATAGAAGAGCCAAGACTAGAATGCAGGAATTCCTTCCCAGTGGGTTATTCTACTTGCAATATCCTGTGTCCCTCTCTTAGTGAGTATGTGTCAAAGCTTACAGTGTGCCTAGGTCTGTGGTGATGTGGTTTCAGAATACCATTTTGAGTAGTAAGAAGCCTTTAGTATGGGGAGGGGGAAATCATTCCTTAGGAAGACTTTGGAGAGATTGGTACCAAAGCAAAGATAAAGAGACAGAAAAGGTACTTTGTCCCTATACCCCAACTCCTTCCCCCCCCTTTTTTATAACAGAAGTGGAAGTCTATGAGTGTGGAACACTGCATATAATGGTAGACTTTGGGGATCTATTGGATCATTTTGCTGAACTTTTTTCTCCCTATTTTTCTTCTTTATTATGAAGGACAGCTCAGGAGGAGGGGGATGGGAATCATTGGGAAATGTAGGTGATACAAAAACAAAAGAGCTCAATTAAAATAAAAGAGGCACTAGGGCCAAACTCAATCCCCTCCTGTCTCTTGGTACAATAGTGTTCCTTTTCATTCTTACTCCATGATTTGCTTAGCCATTCGCCTACTAACTAGCACCCTACACAAAGAGTGCTGCTGTGAATATTTGATTATATATGAGGGGGTTCTTTCTGTCATTGATCTCTTAAGGCTAGATGTTTGGTAATGTGGTGGCTGAGTTGATGGGTATAAGCAGCTTAGTGACTTCCTTACTTAGTTCAGAATGGTTCCAACCCTCTTGGAGCCACCATCCTTCCTCATTTCTCCACCTCCAGGGCCTCCCAGTGTCCCCAGGTGGCCTTATTTTCTGTTTAAAGGAAGTATGAAGTAATGACGTGAGCTGTTGTTTGCAGCTGCCTTCCTGGGAAGCTGGAGGGGGGGGGGAGTGGAGGAGGAGGAGGAGGAGGAAGAAGGGGACCCACAAGGGCTCCTCTTACCAGAGAAACCACAGTTGCAAAGCTATAGGAAATCCCCATCAATGTTTGCCTTTCTTCCTTCAATCCCATCCTTTTAAAATGTGACTCTCTTGTTCCACAAATTTAAAAAAAAAAAAAAACAGAGAGAACCCATGGCAAGTGGCTGGTGGGGATGGCAGGCTGAGAGAAATGTTGGGCTTTCATGGAGTCTCCTGCCACTGTGGCTCAAGAGGAACTCCTCACAGACTGGAAGGTTCATGATGGTTCCCAGTTCCCTCTCTGTGCAAGCAAACCCTCTGGGCTGGGGAGCCCCAGCTTCTTTCCTAAGGCTTCAGGAAACTCTGAAGCTAAGATCTTCTCCCTTTCCAAGATCTGGTTCAGTTTTGACACAGCCCCCACTGGGGCATCAATAGCTCCCATTTGGGTGGGGGCAGGGACAACAGCCCCAACCACAGATAAGTCAGAGGAAAGAGCTTCTACTCCCCCTGTCCGCCCTCCCTCCGGCTGTATTTCCTTCTCTGGGGCCCAGTCTTCTTTTCAGTGGTTGCAATAATATATCAATTAGGGAGCATGGAGGGAGGAGGGGAGCCATGGTGGCGGCGGCAGCAGCTGCTGCTAGAAGAATTGATTCTTGCTTCCTGGCACCACGCATTTCTGCCTGCGCAGCAGCACATGACATGGTTTCACATGCTGCCCCCGTAATGCTCTCGTCAGCAGCTTCCAAAGGAAGAACTGAAGGGAGGAGGAGAAGGGAAAGGGGGCCTCTCTGGGAAGCACATGAAGCAATTGGACCAGGGTCAGCAGAGTCAACTACTTGCATCAGATGTGCAAGACTATTATTGTACTGGGAATTTGCCTGTATTTGCAAACATATGCAGGTAAACATGTGATGTAGGTGGGTGCATATCCCCTTGGATGTATAAGTATACATGTGATATAGATGGATACATACCCCCTTGGGTCTGTATTTGCAAACATGTGCAGGTAAACATGTGATATAAGTGGGTACATCCCCTTGGTTGGATACATATACATGTGATATAGATGGATACATACCCCCTTGGGTCTTTATTTACAAACATATGCAGGTGATATAGGTGGGTGCATGTCCCCTTGGATGTGTAGGTATACATGTGATATAGATGGATACATACCCCCTTGGGTCTGTATTTGCAAACATATGCAGGTATATATGTTTGGGGTTCCCAAATCCCCACCAAAAGATAATAGAGGTGGGTACATATTTTTGTTCTGAGTCATGTTTTGAGTGATGTTGTAGAAAGAGTAATGAAATGTGCATCAGATGACCTGGGTTCAAACCCACCCCAACATTTAGAAGAGGTAACTCCTTCCAGTGGAAAGAAGATTGTGCTGAGTTTGGCACTCTCCATTTTAAGAGACATTGAGGGAAGGGAACAACCGAAGTGATTGAATAGAAAGTAAGTAATTAACTATGCTATTTCCTGGTTTCTCTTTATGGGTATTTCCTCTTTTATTAAGCGTGGTCCTATATTAGGCACTGAAAGAGATACAGAAGAAAGAGGGATGGTTCCCTAGTTAGAGAGAGAAATCAAATACCCAGGAAACCACATTAAATAGTAAAAGGGTTGAGGCTCTTAATAACATGGTTCATTCCTTAAACTGTGGAGTTTAGAAGAAAGAGATCTTTGAGGGCTAGAGTAGTTAACAGATGCTTTATGAAATAAGAACTCCACCAAAAATGGACGTTTGCATCTTAGCTGTGAGGTTTGCAGAACTCTGGTCCTATTTAAATCATTCAGACGTCATTACCACCCTGAAGGGCAGGCACCATAGCTATTATTAGCCTCCTGAGGCTACAGAGATTAAATGACTTGCCTAGGATCACACAGCTACAAAGTTTCTGAGCTAGAATTAAAATCCCACTCTTGTTCACCCTGATTTCAGGAGTCTGTACACTAGTTCAAGGTGTCTTCCATAGAAACAATCAGCAACAACTTCCCTTCTCCTTAAGGAAGATAAGACTTGAGCTGAGGTTTGAAGGATGGGTAAAAATGTAGGATCACAGAATGTTAAAGAAGAAACCTTTTAGAGCATTTTGCCCAGCTCTCTTATATCATAAGTAGGAATTGGAGATTATTGGTTAACATTTGCCAAATGAGGAAACTGAGTCTGTTATTGTTTTTCACAGAGGAATATCTTTGCTACCCAACTAGAAAGTAAGTAATCTTCATGAGGGCACACACCCTGTCTTCTGCTTCACATCTGCCATGGAGCTGAACATATGTCAATATTGTTCAGTCCTGTCTGAATTCCATTTGCAGCTTTCTTAGTTTGCCACTTTTTTCTCCAGCTCATTTTACAGATAAGGAAACTGAGGCAAACCAGGTAAAGTGACTTGCCCAGAGTCCCACAGCTAAGAAGTGTCTGAGGCTGTATTTAAACTCAAAAAGGGATGTCCTCCTGTTTAGGTGTTTCTAAATGTCATTGGGGATTACCCTTTCTTTGAACCTCAGTTTACTGATCTGTAAAATGAGGGGTTAGACTGAAATGTTTCCAAAGTCCTTGCAGCTCTATAAAAGGACATTATTATGACCTCTTTTAAGAGCAACAATCCTGTCTTTGTCCTCTTTGAATCCCCACAAGATCTAGCACAGTGCTTTAGACCCAGAAGGAGTCTAAGAGATGTTTGTTGAGTATCTAAGAATGGTTTTTGTAGCTGTCTGGGAAACTTGCCTCTGTGTAAAGGGTTTCCTTCTAGCAAGCTGTCTTCATACCGCCTGCCCAGGGCTTAGCATCCAGATTGATGGGTAGCCAGGATTCAGTCCCCAGCTAGATGTGGGCTTCTCCTGCCTTAAATATCCCCATTGCAGTGGGATAATAAATGAGTCTGGCAAACCTCCCACAGAACTGTCTGCCGCAGAGAGGATGCAGTAATCCAATTGGGCTCCTTCTGCCATCCCCCTGGGAGGCTGCCCAGTTGATGTTACCTTGCTGCTCTCCTTCCTCTCTTCCTCCTCTGCATCCCTCACTGTAAATATAGTTTCTGCTTATAAATAACAGTTTATTTAGCCCTGCCCCTTTAAGAAGCATGGTTCCTAACAAGAGGAGGTGATTGACTGAGGTGATAAGCTGTAACTAATACCTGGGTCTCATAATAGGTAAATAGATTAGTGTGGGGATCTGCTCTATTTTTCTTTCCAGGGAGTGCTTCAGTATGGCTGGCTGCTGGGAGATGCTTACCCCAGCACTTTGGGATCCGCCCAGCTAAATCACCCACTTCTAAGATTGGATTCATTGACAGGCTTGGGTATAAAGCAAATGAAAACTATCAGAAAATCCATAGGCCCTCATTGATCCTTTCTCTAGCCCTCTTCCCCTCCTAACCAAAAAGAGCAGTAATGGGACCAGCCCTTCTGATTTTACTATTTCTCTCTGCAGTTACCACCATTCACTCATTCTTTGCATTCACAACCTTAGCCTACATTTTCATCCTCCTTTCTTACCTTGACATATCCAGTGATTTAAAAAAATATTTTTTTTCCTTATTTTTATTGATTGGTGGTTGTTCTGTTGTTTCAGTCATGTCTTATTCTGTATAAACCCTTTTGGGGTTTTCTTGGCAAAGATCCTGGTGTGGTTTGCCATTTCCTTCTCCTTTAATAGATGAGGAAATTGAGGCAAACAATATTAAGGAACTAGCTCAACATCATACTGTTAGTGAGTATGTGAAGTCAGTTCTTCCTGATTTCAGACTGGGTACTCTATTCCCTGTGCTGCCTACTTACCCCTTTTTATTGACTCCTTTTGTTTTTTTGCATCATATTTGATTCTGAATATATCCAAAAAATTGTAAAGGGAGAGGGAATGGAGACCAATTCAGAAAAATTAATGTTAAAAGTTTGACATTATATATTCATAATCCTCAAAATTTGCAAAGAAGTTATAGGGAGATGGCTTTGTCATATCTAATAGTTGTAATAGATCTGAAGTATTCTGTTTTTGTTGTTTTTCCCATTTACCGAGTGGAATTGTATAATTCTGTTATAATTGTGTGATTCTATTATAATAATGTTGCAGTCATTATGTATGTTGCATTCCTTATTCTGTTCACTTCAATTTACATCAGTTTCAATCTTCTCATATTCCTCTGTGTTCATCATACTCTTTTTCTTTTTAAATAACACAGTAATACTCATGTACCTGAATTTGTTCAGCCATACCTTATTCAGTGGGGATCTACTCGGTTTCCAGTTCTTTTCTACAACAAAAAGTGCTGCTATCATTATTGTTGTATATGTGGGACCTTTCCTTTTTTGCCATTGACCCTACCTTTGTATCTATCATGTAGATTCTCAAAGTAAAGAATATGCATATTTTGGTCCCTTTCTTTGCCTAATTCCACATTTTCTTCTGTAATGGTTAGACCAATGCTCAACTCCACCAAAAATATTAGTGTGCCTCGCTTTGCACAGCTCTTTCATTAGCCTTGCCAATTTGCTGAGTATGAGGTGAAACCTCAGAGCTGTTTTGATTTGCATTTTTCTTAATAATTAGTGATTTGGAGCCTTTATTCACATAGTTGTTAATAGTTTTTTATTCTTCCCTTGAGAACAATTTGTTCACATTCTTTAACCATTTGTGGCATTTGGTTTTATATCTTATTGTTGGTTGCCATTATATCTTGGATGTCAGACCATATCTTTTAAAGTACTCAAGTGATATCTCCTGGGAGATGCTCTTCCCCCATAAAATTTATAAAGCACTTAGTTTTATAGTTTTCTAATATTCTTATGTAATAATGTGCACTATAACTACCTATGTTTGTGTCTTTCCCCCCTTTTCAGACTATAAAATTTTGGGGGGTATCATCTCCTCTCCTGGTCCCATTTGGGTGTTTTTCTTCCTTCATTTTGAATCCAAAGTCATTGATGGTTTGGGACTATCTAGTTGGCTTGATTTTCCCTCACTCGGCACTTAACACAGTGCCATGTACATGCTAGGTACTTAATAAATTCTTGTTCTAGTATATTTGCTGTATTACAGTACTAGAATGACTGGGTTGATCAATGCCAGCTTTCATGTAAAGGAGGCCTCTTTCTCAATGGCTAGAACCCAGCCTGTATTAGGGCTAGAGATTCAAGGTGGTCATATGATGATAATGTTATAGGCTGTCCATGATGCTAGGGAGAGTGTCTTGTGAATATGAAGATAAGAGTATCCTGAGCTGATCCTCAGGCTTATTAGATCAGCTCTTCCCTGACCTTATTTCTCTCCTCTAAATGGGAAAAGCTCCCCAGGATTTCCCCATGAAACCCCTGGGGGAGGGCGGGGGGAGATTTTTTATCTCTTTCCTACCCATTTCCTCTTTCATCTTCATCTACTGATCCACTTGGTCTGACACCAGTAGGGAGTAGGGATTTCCCCCTTCCTCTTGGAGAGCAAGAAAATTCATAGCTGCCCAGGACCCCACTGGCCCTTGAATAGATTACATGAGATAATGGCAGCAAACCTTAAAGTACAGCGAGTTGTAATGGCAGCTGTGGCTGTAACAGTAATGGTCAGAAGCATACAGAGATAGATGAATGAAAACCCCTACATGGGGACATAAAGACACAAACAGCTACACAGAAGACGCATAGCCTGAAAGTCCAGATTACCAGGCATTGTGCTGGAGGTAGGGATTCAAAGACAAAAATGATAACGGTCCTTGCCTCTAAGAGTATATGTTCTATTAGGGAACATAATCTGTGAATGTGTTTAAATAGGTATGAATTGTGTTATTCAGTCATTTCATTTGTGTCAGGCTCTTTATGTATGACCCTATTTGGTAAATTTCTTGGTAAAGATACTGGAGGAGATTGCCATTTCCTTCTCCAGCTCATTTTACAGATAAGAAAATGGAGGCAAGCAAGCTTAAGTAACTTGTCCAGTATTCCAAAGTGTCTGAGGCTTGATTTGAAGTCAGATTTTTTTTTTTTTTTTATTCCAAGCCCAGTGACCTAACCACTGTACCACCTGGCTGCCTTCTATATTTATATCTACATCTATATTCACTGTATATGTGTGCGCACACACACACACACATTCACACTAAGTACTGGTTAAATGCCAGATAACAAGTGAGTGAGAACACTGACATACACAAGCCCCCATACACAGAGAAACAGTTCACATACGTCCCCTGACATAGAGGCACAGTTCACACATGTGTTCTCACTTCAGTACCTCTAGTATTGAGCAGTGTCGGTCCTCAGACCAGTAATGTGGGGCTCAACCCATCTAGGATCATTAAGGTGAGCTTTAAAAGTTTCTGTGACCAGAAAGAAACCCACAAAAACAGAACATCGTCTAGTATAGGTATCCTGGTGATGAGCCTCTCTGAGCTTAATGAGGCCAGTCCTTGGAGAACAGATACACACTTCATCACTGGGCCTGTGTCTGCTGCTCACACTGACACAAAAATACCCCAAACAGACATGCGCTTTTCTACTTCTGCTTTTTCAGGCTTTTCTGCCTCATTCTCAGATTCTGTCACATTTTTCTCCTCTTTATTTTTCCTTCCTTTCCTCCTTTTGCTCCTTTCCTCCTACCCTCTGTCAGCTGCTCAGATTCCCTTCTTGAGATTGGGGTGGGGGGCTTGGACTTGTCAGCATTTGTCTCCAAACAACTTGACTTGGTTTATACCATAATAAAAACCAACACATCTTCGGACAGCCTTGCATGGGGCCTAGGACACAAGACTGCAGGTAACCCTTGTGCCCAAGGGCCAGCAGCCCCCTGGGATAAGGGGGGAGGGAGCATGTGCTTAGAAAGGAAAGAAATTTTTTCATGTCTGCAAGCATGTACCAGAGATTCTCCTCTCTGTGTCCCTTGCAGACGGAGGAACATGGCTGCATAGGTGTCTATGACTTGTACCCCTAGAGTTTGTATGTACCACATACTATCACACACGTAATATAATGTGTATTACATAGTATGTTTTTCTCTCTTCCATTACTGGCTGAATTAGGAACATGGATTTGCCATTGTTGGGTCTTTTTTCTTCCATTTAAGGAAAAACAAATCACTTTCACTATAAAAAGACCTCTTTTAAGTGTAAGGGGACTATGGGAGGGGACTTAAACTCAGCTAGAGCTTCAGGGTGAAGAGGCAGGCTGAGATGCTTGCTTTGCATTTCAGATATGGGGGCTGAACTATGTCCCTTGACACACACACACTATGACTTGGGGGGATGAAGAGTGAAGGAGTGACCGGGCCACCTGATGTCCTAACCCATCAATACTCTGGGGCAGACAGGGGCCCAAGGCCCTCTTCAAAGGCCATGCGGCTAGATCTGGAGAAGGAGGGGGGGGGAAAGCAGCTGCCCGCCTTGCCTGTCTGCTCTCCGGGCTGAGAGTGGGGAAAGCCAGCACCATCTGTGGCTCTCCTTTGTGCTCGCTTCTTTATCCCTTCCTTCATTATCCTGTGATCCTGTATTTCCCGTGCTCCGAGTTTCAATGAGTCGAGATGCATCCAGTGCCACCAGCATTTAAAAAAGAGAGAGGGGCGAAAAAAGGCAGTAACTAAGCAGACCAAGAATGAATAGTGTAATCTGGAAATTCATTTCTACTTTGTTTTATCTTATTGAATGGCTGCAGGATGCGGTGTGCTTCCCTATCCAGCTGCTACAGATGTGTGTTCTGCTTGGATTTATTTATATAATAAGTGCAAACGGGTCCAGGAAGCAACCTGCAGTCTTCCAGACAGATAATCACCCAAGTATCAAGTGGTCTTTTTTCTTTCTCTCACTCTTTCTTCTTTGTCTCTGTCTCTGGATCTGTCTGCATTAATCAGTCTCTCCCTCTCTCTCTCTCTCTCTTTCTGTCTGTCTCTCTCTCAAAGTGATATCTATAAGAAAAGGGGAGGAGGTTGTCTGCTGACATGTAACAAAGGTACCACACACATATCCATCTGAGATGTGCCTCATTCTGTCATAGCAAAGAAGGTCTCCAACACATGTTGCCATTTCCCAGGGTCACTAGTGCCTTCCGAACACCACCCTAGTGGCAGCCTTTGGCTTTATCTGCCTGATAATGACCATTCTGTCCCTAGGGCTCAGCCACCAACCTTCCTTCTGCCCACCTAGATTTAAGTTCTTTGGCTCACTGGCAGGCTCCAACTCTCTTTTGATGAGTATCACATGAGCTGGGATGCACTCAAACACGCACATACACATGTACCTTGCCAAGCCAGAACCCCATTTTTTGTGTCTCAGACTTATGTAGCAGCCTGTGAAGTTTATTTAAATTTCATCATTGAAAATGCCAAATCTCAGTTTGAAGTTAAAGAAAATAATAGTAGAATTTTCCTGAAATCTGTCTCTGAACCCTCTGTGACTAAGAAACTGACTGAAACTCAGAGTCAAATGTGGGGCACACTCAGACTGTTTGAAGATGATGGCGTTTTTAGGAAAGCTTTCCCCCCTCTTTCTGATCCTTGGGAGCCTAACCCATGCCACGTGGTGAGTGATGACCCTCAGTGGGGAAGAAGCAGAGAGGCAGGTGCTCCAGCCCTGCCAGCCGTTGTATGCTAAGGCTTTAGCCTTTTGGACAACCTGCTGCTCAGAAAGGAGCAGGAGAGAGAAAGAAGACTTAAGTCTCAAGTGTTGGCTGTGTGACCCTAGAGAAGTTTCTTTTCCCCAGGCCTTTGTTTATTCATCTGAAAAATAATAATAGTGATAATAACAATAACATAAATGTATGTTTATATATCTATATCTCTACATATATATATATTGTTATATATGACATTATTCCCATATCTATCTATCCACACACACATATATACACATATACAAATATATCCATGTACACATATATGTATATGACATTAATCCCCTATCTATCTATACACACATATGTACATAAATATACAAGTATATATATGTATATACACATGACTATATGGATATGTATATATGGATATACACAGCATTAATACCATATCTATCTCTCTCCACACATACACACATATGCACACACATATATAATACACATACATATACACACAAATATATCCATGTACACACATGTGTATGTGTATGTGTGCATGGATATATGGATAGGTATGGCATTAATCCCACGTATATCAACGTCTCTCTATGTATGTTTATTTCTATAGATAGATATATCCATCAAATATTCATATGTTCTATTTGTGTCCAACCTGTGGGAGAGCATTATGAGCTCATATGGGTCTGATCAGTCACAGTTGGACATGTGATGTCAATTTGGTCATCTTTGAAAACAAAGGACAAGGACAACAACAATATATCCATGCACATACACATGCACATTCATGTGTGTGTGTATTAATACATATATATGTTGCTTTAAGGCTTGCAAAGCACATTGCAAATATTATCTTGCATATTAACAACTCTAGGAAGAAGGTGCTATTATATTCCCATTTTATAGAGGATAAAGTTAGAAAGAAGAGCTAAAAAAATGATTTTCCTGGGCTCACAAAGTGTCTGAGGTTGGATTTGAACTTGTCTTTTTTCTGGACTAGGTGGAATCTAAGATCCCTTCCACCTTGGACAGTCTATGATCTAGCGATCTCCTCAGACCACAAGGAACTTGAACCATTACCCTTACACTCCCAAGGGCCATGACAATACAGCCCGGAGTCTGGTATGGCCAGCCATACCCCAGCATGGAAGCTGGTAGCTGCAGTCTGCTGGTAGCTGGAGCCTATGGGTAGATTACTGATTAAAAGAGAAATCACCTGGTACAGCTGATCCTCTGTATCTTACCCATAACCGTGACCTCTTCCCAGGATACAGATCATTTGCAATTAGTCTCATTAAAACCTTTCCCTGATATACTAAATTCACTTGGATTCTCTACATTGATTCAGAATAACAATCTCCACCAGACTTTCTTTATGTGGATTTCTTCTACTGATTAATTCACCACCTTACTACTCATTCAGCCCTGGGCTGAGCACTGAGGATGCAAAAGTTTGTTTTGAGTTTTTTCTTTTTAGAAAGAAACAGTCCCTGACCTCACAGAGCTGACATTGTAAGCAATGAGGGGCTAATGAGTGTCTTTTTTATTAGAAGAAATGGAAAGTGTTACCTAGTGATGCTTTTTCATTCTAAGATTTTTATCTTTCTTCACCCAACATTTCTGTCCTGACCTCATCTGTTTAAAAATTTATCGGTATCTTTTGTTTTTACAACACCAACATTTCCCAGTGTGAAGTGTTAACCAGAAATGCTTTTCTTTTTATATTTTCACAATTTGATCTTTCTTCTCCCAGCTTTTCTGACCTGACCATGTTTTGGTTAAAAAAAAAAAAGTTGTTGATATAATTTGTTATTATATCACCACCATTTCCCAATGGTTCTAGGGAAGTCACTTAACTGGTTTAGGTCTCAGTTTCATCACTGTATAAAATGAGGAGTCTGGACTGAATGACCTTTGGCATCCCTTTCAGCTCTGGATCTATGATCATGAAAGCATTCTCATTCCCTTTCCCAGAGATTTATCTCTTATCATAAAAGGAAGTGAAGAGGGGGAAAAAGGGAGAGACAGAGACAGAGAGGAAGAGGGAGGGAGGAAGAGAAGTAGAGGGGTAGAGGTAGAGATTGGGTTGGGAATAATTTAGCAAAATTAACCAAATTATAGAAAATGACAGATATTTAGTGTTCTACT
>JAJPUD010017902.1:0-30074 GCA_023553655.1 Myrmecobius fasciatus
AAAAAAAACCAAAACAAAACAAAAAAAATCACAAAAACTATTTTAATTCTTCTTTCAGGCTCAGGGAGTCAACTATGGGTGGCTTGATATTTTTAGAAGATATTGGCAGGACTGGCAAGGGCAAGAAATAGATATTGATAATTAGAATGGCATATCAATATTTCTAACAAAAAAAACCTCATTGGGTGATTAGTTATCATGTAATGGGTATATTACCTCACAATGTGGAATCTACCAGGACTATCTGAGTCCTGAGGTAGGAAAGAAATCATGAGGTCATGGATTTAGAGCTAAAAAGGGCCTTAGAGGTCATTTAGCCTAACCTCCCCACCCCTTTTTACAAATGAGGAAGCTGAGGTCCAGAGAAGTTGTGACTTATCCCAGATCAGGATCAGTGGCAGGATTTTGGTTTAAGTCAGGTGTAAGTAAAAAGTCAGGTGCAATAGTAATTCAGGTGCAAAATAGAAGGAGTGTTGGATCTTTGACTCATAATCCAAGTCATTCTTGGAGTTGAAATTAGGTCCAACTATGGTTTCCTATTAGAACATTGATTATGGGCACATTTTAAAAAATAGCTGAAAATACATTATCAAGTCTAGAGACATATTAGTCCTGGCTATCTCATTATAAGAGCTAGAACATATCTCTGAAGAAGATGAAACAGTGAATAGTTGTGGAAGCTTGTATATAAGAGAGGTGTCCTGGGGGCAGCAGAGTTGAAGGAGTTGAAGCCTTTGGTTTTTGCAGGATCAAAGCAAAAAGTACCCTTGTCAGGTTGGGAGATGCAGAACAAGCCAGTAGCAACAGAATAGAAGGTATGGAGTGAGGAAAGAGTTGTTAGATGAAGTTTTTGGTCATTTTCATCTACACATTTATTTACGTTATATGCATTTTTTACATACACTTGTCTCCGTTAAAACACAAGCTCATTGTTGAATAGCAATGGTTTCATTTTTTTTTTGTCCTTGCACATAGTAGGAGCTTTGTATGTAATTGCTTACTGATATAAAAACCATATCCTTCCACTCATATTGTCTTTACCTTTATCTATACTTGACTTTGCCCACTGACCCTTTATCTGAAGGCTGAAGTTGTCTTGTGAGAGTAAGAAGACCCACATCTGGGTCATTTGAATGAGTAAATCAATTTCACACAATTTCCTGGACCACAGATGAGACATGGAAGAAGAGGAAAGGGAATTTTCCTCAGCTTCTTTAATGCTGCAATTGCCCTTTCTTTTGCTGGCCTTTGGAATAACCCAATATTTTTTTACATTAAATTTTATTTTATTTTCATGAAAATCAATTTTCTTTCTTATCCTTCCTTACCCTTTTCTTCACTGAGAGAGAAAGAAAAACAAAACCCCTGTTACAAACATAGTAAAGCAAATTCCCCCATTGTCTGTCTCTCTCCCACCCTTCCCTCCACAAAAGTCCAAGTCTATTCCTTGAATATCTCATCTCTCATCAGGAGCTGAGTAGCCTACTTCATCAATAAATTTTTTTGAAATTATGGTTGGTCATTGTATTGAATAGAGTGACTAAGTCATTCAAGAATGTTTTTACAATTCTGTAGTTGTTCTGTAAACTGTTTTTCTTGTTCTATTCACTTCACTCTGAATCAGTTCATACAAATTTTCCCAGATTTCCCTGAAACAATTATTTCTTGCCACACAATGGTATTTCATCCCATTCATAGATTATCATTTGTTTATCTCTTTTCTATCAGTGACAATTCTTTGTCACTACAAAAACAGCAGGTATATGTCCTCTTTCTTTTACCTCGTAGTGATAACATTGCAAAATTTGTAGTTGTTTTTAATATCCCAGAGTAGCCATATTGGGGACCGCTATTGTTTGAGGCCCAGGTAGAATCACTTCAAACTTCAGGAACATTAGAGGAAACACCTCACTTCTTGCTTCTCCCTTCCTCCTGCACCCAAAGGATGCTTCTGTAACACTGAGCACTCTCTCAGAGTTGGAACTGAGTCTATTTATGTCTCTTTCCTCTATCCTTTAAGGTCCATTTTTTTTGGAGGAGTTGATAGTCATTTACATTATTTGTCAATGAGTCTCATATATCATATAACTAATTTACTGGGGAAATAGTCTGAGTTAGTAAAATGTCTTTATTATAGAGTATTTGAAAAGAATTTTTATGAATTTTAGGTATACTCCAAAACAAAAACTGATTGGGAAAGTGGAAAAATTTGATATGCATTTTGGGTAATGCATTTGTGTCAGGTTTTCTTTCTCTCTCTCTCTCTTTTTCCTTCTTATTTTTTTTTTAATAGGAAATGGTTTCATCTGGAGAGTTTTGGGCAGGAGAGTAGTCTTTTCCCAGAGACATCTATGATAGGGAAATGAAAGAGGAGCAAGGGGAATCAAACATATTTATTTAAAAGAAAAAAAATTCTAATGGCTAACAAAGCCATTTGCCAACTAGAGGACCTCCCTGATGTAATGGAGAGATAAATGTAATTTATAATAGCATGTTAATTGTTAATATGCAAATAAGTACAATTAAAATGCTCGAAAACATTTTGTTCCCTTGAACATTCCTGTTAATTTGCTTAGCGATCAATCCCTTTCTTCATAGAGAACACAAGGGTCAATTTCAGTCTAGCCTATGTCCATATTACTATGCCTATGAATAAGTGCAGTCTGAATTAATTAGCATTTACTGTAAATTTATGTTAAATTCTGTGAACTACCGATTAGCCGACAATATTTATTCTGATACCTCTATTTTTTAACCTAGCAGCTTGTTTATTTAACTAGTGGCTAGTGTCTTCATTAAGGACATCTGGTACTTTAAATTATTCTCTTTCTTTTTCTGGCAAAATTATGCATTATATTTGTATTTACCTTTCTGTTTCCTGGATGGATTTCTAATGCATTTGGAGTTTCTGAGAAGAACTCCAACCATCAGTTAAATAAATAAATTGCTAGATTGAAAATAAGCTGTTATTGTTACACACTAGATAGATGATGGAATTCTGTCATTATATATGCATACTTATATTTAATCATATAAAAGCAAGGGCAGCCTTTGGGTGTGAAGAACTGTAAGCAAAGGAATACTACTTCTTCATTTCTTGATAGTGATATGTGGATGACATATACTTTATATAACATCTAATAAGAATAAATACATAAAACATATATATATACATATAATAAACATAAAACAAACACATACCATAATTCTAAATATGTAAAAATAAAAATTATATGCTAAATATAAAATATAAATTTACACATACACATACATACACATATTAAAAGTCATCTTTTACCAATATCAAGAAATGGAAGAAGTAGAATTCCTTTGCCTCTGACTCTTCACATCCATAGCTATCCCTGCTTATGAGATTAGACATAGGCAAGCATATATGATGATAGAAGTCCAACATCTATCTAATGCACACAATAACAACTTATTTTCAAGATGAAAATAACCAGAAAAGTCTATGAGTAAGAACTAATGTTGTAAATAAAAGTGAACCCTGAAGGGTCAGGACTAAGGAAACTATGGTTCTGTCTGTCTGTCTGTCTCTCAAACATATACACACAGATACATGCACAGTTCTTCAGGTATTTAAGTCATGTCTGACTCTTTGTAACTCCATTTGGGGTTTTCTTTGCAAAGATACTGAAACGATTTGCCATGTCCTTCTCAGGAATATTTTACAGATAAGGAAACTGAGGAACAAAGAGTTAAGTGACTTTCTCAGGGTCACACAGCTAGTAAATGTCTGAGACTGGATTTAAACTGACAAAAATAAGTCGTCTTGCCTTCAGGCTTGATAGCCTTTCCATTGCCAAATTAGCCTTTTTTCTTGTCTTTACTTCTGTGCTCTTGAAGTAATGGCTGGTCACTTAAATTAGAATATTATAACTATAGAGATGAAAACATGACAATGTCCACACTGGTCTATGTGTTAGTATGAGTAAATTCTAATAAAATAGCATTCTCAGCAGAGAATATTATTCTGCTTGTATTTCTTATAAAGTGATTCCTGATTATCTGGCATATCCAGTGAAGAAGTATTCTGGACAAGGGAGGGCACTAAAAACTTCAGAATTTGACTTTTCACCTGCCAAAAACTTTACTTGAACTGTATTTTTTAAAAAATGGAAATCTTATAATATTAAGGGTTCCCTGCCTAAATAGATTGAAGACACTGACACATTTTCTTGATGACTCAGGAGCCTTAATATTAAACATTAAATAATTTATTGTTAATTTATTACATTAATTATAATTTATTATATGAAATATTAAATAAATTTCTCCTTCAGCATCATATATATAAAAGTATTGCTTTGCATGGTTTATTGAAGGAAGGAGACTTAGTTTGTCCTTTCATTTTTTCCTGTCTTTTCTT
Source organism: Myrmecobius fasciatus (assembly GCA_023553655.1). Lineage (NCBI taxonomy): Eukaryota > Metazoa > Chordata > Mammalia > Dasyuromorphia > Myrmecobiidae > Myrmecobius > Myrmecobius fasciatus. The sequence goes on from JAJPUD010017902.1 coordinate 4,391, forward strand.
CCTTTTTTGATAGGTGAGGAATTGTTGATTAAAACCATCAACAGCCAATGACAGCCTTCCTTTCCTTAGATGACTTTATAGCTTCTATAAGTTGAGCTTTCTCAACTTTTACTATTTCTAACACCAATTCTCACCCATAGGTTTTTTTGGTTACTCCCAGGTTGGCAGTTATTATGAATATTTGAAGGCCTCAAGCATGAAATTACCAGAGAGGTAGGTGCTACTTGATCAATTTGTTAGCCTTTATTAAGCACCTACTATATGCCAAGCATTGGGCTGAGCAATGGAGATATCAAAACTGTCAAAGAAAAATTCTAATAGACTTGGAATAGAAAATGCCATTTGTATCCAGAGAGATAACTATGGAGAATGAAGCATACAATTTTCACCTTTTTTTGGGGGGGGTGATGGTGGAGGGGGTGTTGTTTTATTTGCTTCTTCTTTCTTGTGGTTTTTCCTGTTTGTTCTGATTTTCCTTTCATGAAATAACTAATATGGAAATATGTTTAAAATGATTGTACTGTATCAGATTGCTTTCTGTCTTGGGAATGGAGGAGATAAAGGAGAAAAGGAGAAAAAAAAATTGGAACTCAAACTCTTACAAAAATAAATGTTGAAAATTATCTTACACATAATCAAAAAATAAAATGCTACTGAATTCAAAAAATTTTTAAAAAGTCAAAGAAGACATATTGTTCTCAAGGCAGTCCAACTGTGGATGTGGGGGTATGGGAGAAAACATACAAAGTACTATACACAAACAAGATATATAAGGCAAAATATCTTAAACTGGATTGCAACCCCATATAGGGTCATGTAATTGAATGTGAGAATCATGAAATTATGATTTATTATTAGTAAATTTATAATTAGTAAATTATTAGTAAATTTGATTTGTATACCTATTTTATATATCTATGAACCTGGGATCGAATAAAAATTTCTCGAGTGAAAAGGCATCACAAGTAGAAAAAGTTTAAGAAGTCCTGATAGATGGATAAAATGGGATAGTTTCAGAAGGAAGGCACTCTAATTAAGTGGGTCTGGGAAAGACTCGTAGAGAGTGGGAGTTCAACTGGGACCAGAAGGGGAAATGTTCCAGTCATAGGGAATATGGCTGTAATGCTAATGTGTAACTGCTATTGCGAATGTATAACTGGATAAAACTTTATATTCAAAGGCTATATAATGGGCAGTTAGTATAGAAGAATGTAAATTCTTTTCTGAAAAAAAGAAACTTTATGAATGGTATATATATTCCCTTAGGTGAGGTCACTTAGTGTTGCACAATCCATTTAGTTGTGTCATTTTCTGTGACCCCATTTGGGGTTTTCTTGGAAGAGATAATGAAGTTGTTTGCTATTTCCTTCTCTAGTAGATAAGGCTGATAGAGATTAAATGACTGCTTAGGGTCAGACAACTAGTCTGAGGCTAAATTTGAACTTAGGTTTTCCTGTTCTATTTACTGAGCTAGCTAACTGCACCAGGTGAAGTGCTTAATCCCCTCCCTCTCCCAAAACAAATAAACAAACAAAAATCCCTTTATTCCTAAGGCCACTGTTTCTTTTTTCAACAGGCATAAAAACTTTTTTTTATTATTATTATATCATGGATCATACTGTTGTTCAGTCTTGTATGACTCTTTGTGACCCTATTTGGGGGTTTCTTGGCAAAAATACTGGAATGATTTGACATTTTTTTTCCAACTCATTTTACAGATGAGAAACTGAGGCAAACAGAGTTTAAGTGACTTGCCCAGGGTCACACAGCTACTAAATGTATGAGGGTGGGATTTGAGCTCATCAAGGTAAAGCGATTTCAAGGCCAGTGCTCTATCCACTGCAAAATCTAGCTGCCCTATTGGATAGAGCACCAGCCCTGAAGTCAGGAGGCCCTGAGTTCAAATTTGGCTCAGACAGTTAACATTTCCTAGTTGTGTGACCCTGGGCAAGTCACTTAACCCCAATTGCTTCAGCAAAAAATAAATAAAAAGAAAAATCTAGCTGCTCTGTATCATAGATCATAGCATTTTTATAATTGGAAGAAAACTTAGGTATCAAACAAAGCAGCCCCCTCATTTACAGAAAGAGAACTGAGGCCCATAGATGGTAGTGATTTGTCTACAAGTACACAGGTAGAATAAGCTGGGCCACAGCAGAATCCTGATTCAAAACTCAGATTTGAAGAATCAATATACAGTTTTTAGAACAAAATCATTTTTCTAGATCCAGAAATTCTAGAAGTATTCTTGTGAAATTGTTAACATTGTTAACATTGAGAACATTTCAGAAACAGCCAAGAATTAGTTGAAGAAACAAGGACAGAAGCTGCATTAATTAGTTGGGCTTTGTGTGTGTGTGTGGGGGGGTTGCTTTTTGCTACTGTTTTTCTGCAACATGATACCTGCATGGAGTGAACAATAAATCCCTTGGCATGACTTTCTTGAAGTTATTCTTTTTTCAGGTTGAAATATTATGATCCAGAATGTTTTCTGGATATTTTTTCTTTAGGCATATTGCAGCCTAGAGATGTTTTACCTGCAGGAAAGCTGTTGCTTTCAATAATTGGCATCACATGGAAGAGGGAAAAGAATGTTGGATTTGGGAGTCAGAGGACCTGGATTTACATCCTAGCTCTGTCACTTTGGATAAGTCACTAAAGTTCCCTGGGCATCTATTTCTTGATCTGTAAAGAACTAGATAAGTTATACATTTCCTTCTGGATTTCAATTCCATGATCTTATAATTATTCCTGAATGAATATTGTACTCCAGAAGTGACAAACACATGTTCCATGGGCTGGGCTGCAACATCCCAAATTTGCCCAAACCAGATTAGGATGAAATTGGGAAATATTTAATAAAATGTGTTCAAAATATAAAAAAATCAGATGTTAATATATGGTTTTCAAAGTCAATATGCAATTATAATCTTATGTGTGATTTAGTGGTCTCTATTAGTATTTGAATTTGATAACACTATTCTAGTAAATTATCAAAACACTTACCATCTATAATTCCAAGGAACAAAATTGCTCCTCCCAGGAGTAGCTGATCACTTGAAATCTCAACATCTTTCTACATCCCTCAGTCTCCTCTCTTCTCTGATTGGAAGGTTAAAAGGGTAGAACATTCAAAGCTTTTATTTATAAAGAACAAAGCCTGGACTTTCCAGTTAGTTCTCCACTTTTTGAGTTCTGCTCTGCTTAGTTTGAACCCCACAGGACAACTGTCCAGTCCATTGATGAGTTTTCTCCCCTTCCCAGCTTTCTTTTGTGCATCCTTTTCTCCCATTTGATTGTAAGCTCTTTGAGTTCAGGAAATGTCTTCATTTTCTTAATTTTACCCCTAGCACTTAGCACAGTGCCTAACCTAAATCAGGAGTTTAGCAAATATTTACTAAATTTATCAAATAGCATATTTGGGGTTGTATATATTGAGAAGGGAGGAGAGAAGTTCTTCAATGTACGAACATAAAAGAGATATATACATAGCATTAGAATAACAAACTGGTCTTTTTTTTTTTACATACCTGTACATATAGATATTCAAAAGCAACTGGATCTCTTCTCAAAAGGTCAATGGGATCTTTTGGGACAAAGCTAATTCGGAAAAGACATCTCATCTTATGAGAGCTGGGTCTCTGCGTCACCTAAGACATTGAATCAATAACACAAAAATCTTTCAACTCTCTAAGCAAAAAGGTCATCAGTAAAGGACATTAAAACAATGCTTTCCCTTTTAATAAAGCAATAAATATTTGAAATTTATTGGAGAACAGCATTATTCTAGTTACTCACACCTTGAAACCCATTCTCTTGCTTTCCCTGAAGTATTCACATTACAGTTGGGTTTTCTTCCTGGGCTATGTACCTTTTAGTATAAACAGGGATTCAAATGTGTTCTTCCATATCCCACTATCTATTGAAATCCAATCTAAGGCCATGTTTCAAAGGAAACTAGGCTTGTTGGAAAATTTGGTACCTATGTCAAAACTGAAGATTCATACATTCAATTAGTTACAAGTTACATGATTTGAGGTCATCTGAATGACAAATTTAACTTCCCAAATTGTTTAAAAGATCTTGAAAGTCAACTAAACAAAAAGCATTTTCCTAAATAGCTCATTCTTAGTGAACAAGTCTAAGACCCTAATGAAACAAGACAAAACAAAATTTAAATTAAAAACAAATTATAGAATGATCTGGTTCATTTTTTCCCAATTCCTAGTTATTGGCATATATTTCTAAATGTGCAAAATTTTTATAATGAACTTGTTATTTCTTAAAATTTGTGAACTTAAAAAATTCATAACTATCTCTTTTATCTTGCTTTCCCCCCCATCTTTAAATCCATTCTTCTCAATTCTCTGTTTCTTTTCCTTGATACTCTGACATCACATAGCTGAGATGGTGGAAGCTCTAAGTAGTCCACAGTAGAGTATTTTATATATTTCTCAAAGCCACAGTATAGATTAGATTGGGAAGCACTTATCTAAGTGGAACAATACACTGGGGGTCGTAAGATATAATAAGGAATTCAATGCTGGGTCAAAACAATGATACATCCATCTTTTATTCCATCTTTGATCATAGTATTATTTTTTCAAAAGTTCTATTTTCCTTTTGTAATATTGACCTGAAAAGGTCAAGGACATAGCCATAGCATCCGTAGAGTATCCCTGTTAGCAGTTCAAATGGTCATCCATGAAATAATCTGAAATCTTGACCCTCCCCTTTTTTGCTTTTCATTTTCCACCACTTCTTGAGCTGATAAAGTCCATATTCACTTCTGAACTTTTCATGATGGCAAAATCATAAATCATATGCATTTGTCTTGTCAAGAATCAGCTACTTCCCTCATTGACTTGTATGCCCCACAGCCAATCTTTTTTTTTTTTTTGCTTTTTCCTGAGGCAATTGGGGTTAAGTGACTTGCCCAGCATCACACAGTTAGGGAATGTTAAGTGTCTGAGACTAGATTTGAACTCAGGTCCTCCTGACTTCATCAGGGCTAGTGCTCTATCCACTGCGCCACCTAGCTGCCCCCTAATCATTTTTGCAATTAATATATTTCATCTTTGAAATTGCTGCTAGTCTTATAGTGACCCTTCTTGTTTCTTTTTTTAGGAAAGGCAGAATAAAAAGAATTGATCAATGAAAATCTCCTTAAGATACCATTCAACTCACTGTCACAGAATAAGTATTGAAAAGGGAAATTGGAATCATAACAATGACTTCTTTCTTTACCTGCTCTCCCACTTTACTTTTCAGAAGTGATAAGAGTTAGATAAATTTTTTAGAATTTAATTAATATTATTTGACCATTGCTTTGAACTCACTAGAAGAAAGTAATAGCAAGAAGACTAGTGTCTTCCTAACAGCAGTTTTCCACTGAAAATCTCAATAAATACTTTGTATAACACACAACACAATTCATAAGTCACAAATATTAAATTGTTTTAATTGTCTAAATGTCAGATTGATATTAAATCAGGTGAGTATTAAACACATTTGCTTAGGAATCCCTTTGGATGTTTCCATCAAACTCAAATGTTTGGAAAAGATTTTGTGTTACTTGGTGCTACATGTGGCTCAGTGGAAAGGGGCCTAGATTTTAAATCACAATATCTAAGTTCAAATCCTGGCCATCTTACTTGTTATGTAGACAAATCATTTCACCCCATTGGGTTTTCTTATCTGTAGAATGAGGAAGTTAAGCTTAATGATCTCTAAGTTTCTAGTACTTAACAATTTAAGGTCTATAATTTCTTATATATATTTCTCCCCATATTGTCATGCTGCAAAATATTTTGAATATGATTTTTCATATGCATTCATTTTGAAGCATGTATTTTATTTGCAATCATTATGTTACAAAAATACTATCAGAGGAAATATGCCTTGAAATAGGAATTCTATCATGGCTCTGGATCCCAAAGGCCTTTCTTAGGCAGGAAAAGATTAATGACTTTTTTTTTTCATTCCATCACTAAAGATACTAAGATATAAACATTGAACACAAACTGCTGCAATAAAACAATCATCCAGTTTTAGAAATGATTTTACAAACTCCTTTGCTTATCCAAATGAGCATAAAGATTTCCTTTATAAGTTATAGACTAGCTTGTTCTGATGGTATCAACTAGAGATATCAAGTGATTGAGAGACAGGTTTATATTAAACACAGTGCTGGTTTTATTAGCCTCATATTGTAGCAGTTGACATTTCACATGGGGGATTTAGTAAATCATTGGTTATTCACTACTGCTGAAGCATAAAGAGATGCAATTGTTTCCAAGTATAAGAGAACTGTGAGAGAAATTGAATGTATTTGGGGGTACCTTTGTATCTACATGAAAGCATCAAGAATAGCATATAAATGTGGAAAACCTGTGAGCATTCACATCAATCTAAATAGCAATGCATAAAGTCCATCACAGTATGATTGACCTATTCCAATGAAGCAGAGTTTTGAAGGGGGACTGATATGGGGGAGATAGATAAATGCCAGATTTTAGTTATTTGATATCCAAAATGCTTATGCAACATGGAGAGAAGCCTCCTTTTTTGTCATTTCTATCTGGTTATTCTTCCAACTCTGGGCTGCCCAACTTGATCTTATGTCCAAGAGTAGGCAATATCTCCTTCAACCTTTCACTTTCCATCCTGAGTCAAAATCATCATTGGAGCCATCCCAGTTGTCCTCACTAAAATAATTGTGGATTCAGAGTTTCTGGTCGAATGGAGTAGGTAACAGGACTATTTGTCTTATCAGCAAACAGATGGTGATGACATGTTGGCAATACGCAAGCTGGGGCTCATGGCAGTCTCACATATGCAGAGTGGGCAGAATTGAAGCAGGAATTTCAGGTTTTCAAAATATTCTTAGGTTACCACATAGAAAGGAACACCATTTGACACAATCACAGCCTCATTTAAAAAATATCTGAAACCTCTTTTTTATTTCTTTTTTTTAAATACTCCAAAAGAACTATTTTCCCAAGCAAAGTAAACACAGGAGTATAAATATAGCTTTTTTAGACACACATCGCCAATAAGTAGCCACAGAAACCTTCAAAAACAGTTGTGTATTAGACAAATGGACAATCTATGAAAAACTGACTAAAAAGGAAATATCCTGAAGTGGATAATCACTTATGGAGACCATTATAATTGGTGTTTCTTTCACTGTGTAGAATGGCTAATTAATTTAAATCATCCAAGAGATGGATAATAGAGAAACTGGCCAATCCCTTTATCCATCACTAATGACTAATAACTACTTGAGTATATTATTTCACAGACCTGAGTAAGAGTCTCCTGTTCGTGTAGCAAGAGAAGTCTGGTTATAGCTCCTTCCATCCTCTGCTCCAGCATCAGGGAAAAGTGTTCAATACACTTGATAGAAAGTTTTTCTTGAAGAGTTAAGATGACATCCTTATTAAGGAAACAATTACAAAAGGGGATCAGAATTGCTGCAACACTTTCAATGAGTCTAGTGTAACCTAAAATCTTTTCTAAGGCTACCTAATTAAGGGTAGAGGAATCTGAGATTTGATGCTGCTGATATTTGAGTCTTTTTTAAAATTTTAGAATAAAAAAATTTAAATGGTAATTTTACATTTTCCAATTACACGTAAATTCTATTTCTAACATTTATTTCTTTATAAGAATTTGAGTTCCAAATTTATCTCCCTCCTTCCTATCCTTCCCTACTCCCCAAGATAGCAAGCAACTTAATATAGGTTATATATGTGCAATCATGCAAAACTATATTAGTCATGTTGTGAAAAAAGAAACAGAACAAAAGGAGAAAACTGAAAAAAATTTGAAAGTAAAAATAATATGCTTCAATTTGCATTCAAACTCCATCAGTTCTTTCTCTGGATGTGGATAATATTTTCCATCATGCCTTTTGGAATTGTCTTGGATCATTATATTGCTAAGAAGAACTGAATCATTCAAAGTTAATCATCACACAATATAGCTGATTCTGTGTACAATGTTTTCTTGGTTCTGCTCATTTCACTTTGCAACAGTTTATACAAGTTTTTTTCCAGTTTTTTTTTTTGAAATCGGCCTGCTTATCATTTTTAAAAGCACAACAATATTCTGTTACATTCATATACCATAGCTTGTTTAGTCATTCCCAATTGATGGGCATTCCCTCAGTTTCCAATTTTTTCCACCACGAAAAGCTACTATAAATATTTTTGTACCTGTGGGTCCAAAGATGGGTCCCCACCTTTTTAAAAAAAGTTTTTTATTTCCAAAATATATGCAAAGATAGTTTTCAACATTCACCCTTGAAAAACCTTGTTTCAATTTTTTTTCTCCCTTCCACGCCTTTCTCTTAGAAAGAAAGTAATCCAATTTGTGTTAACCATATGCAATTATTCTATACATGTTTCTACATTTATCTTGTGCACAAGAAAAATCAGAACAAAAAGGAAAAAAATAAGAAAGAAAACAAAAATCAAGCAAATAACAGCAACAAAAAAAATGAAAATACTATGTTGTGATGCACAACCAGTCCCTATAGTCCTTTCTCTGGATGCAGATGGCTCTCTTCATCACAAGTCTATTGGAAATGGTCTGAATCACCTTGCTATTGAAAAGATCCAAGCCCTTTCCCCTGATCCCTTTGGGATACAGACCTAATAGATATTTCTGAGTCTTAAGAGATAAAGTGATGGAAACAAGAGACACGTCCCCTTCTCCCTCCCTACCCCCCCATATCCCACAAGTTTTTCCCCATTACTGAGGACTAGTGAGGTTACTAGACAAATCTGTTTAGATGAGGAACTGTGGATTACTGACATGAATCACATTACTAGAAAGGATTATAACAGATTTTCTAGTCCAGCCCAGGGAGGAATACTCTTAAACCTGCCTTGAAACAGGCTTTGCTATTCTTAAAAATCTCCCATGAAAGGGATTCAATAAACACACACGGATTCTAGGGTCTAACAATACTTCTGTCAGAAGTACACAGCTTCTTTTCATATTCTTTTGTCATAGCAATTTATGACAAGTCTCCCTTCTTTACTTTTTTATGTATTTGAAAACTATCGTGTTACCCCTTAATCTTCTCTTCTCCCAAATACATCCTCCTCAGATAGTTAATATTTCATCAGCGGTTTCACTGTCCAGTCCCTTGCTTTTTTTGGTTCCTCTCCTTTTGACCCTCCCAAGTTTCTTCATATCCCTTTAAAATATGGAGCCCCAAATAACTCTTATTAATTCCTTTGCTTAGAATGGGTCTAATAAGATTCTTTCAGTTTAATTCAAGTTATTGTCTTCTGTGTTCAAGATATGTATTCAATTCTTTTTTTTTTTAACCAGTCTACCAATCTTGCCTGGACTAGGTGTATAAAGGTCACTCACAAGACAGATCCACTTAAAGGTATAGATGGCTTGACTTGCTCCATTTTTTAACTTGGGTGGATTCACTTGGCCTTCGCTACCTCTCAGAGGGATCACCATATTGGTGTCAAATTTAATTTGGAGAGCTGATTGATTAAGCCAACTATAGTTCAGAACTCTTTGGCTCGTCATTCACCAGCCTCAGCAGGGATTACAGGTATGTGCCATCCTTCTTGACTGTGTTCTATTCCTAAAGTTAACTCAAAGCTCACAGTGGGAAAAATTAAATTGGGTTTTTCTAGTTGTTGTGTGTTAAAGTACACATTATAGGGTATCATCCTGTTCCACCAAGGATGATAATAGCAAATTAGCAGCAATAGCTTATTCCCTATTGTGAGTCTGGAGTAAAGAATCTTGGGAAAGTTTCATTATAAAGTGTAAGAGAAATGATAAAGCCACACTATTTTTATTTACACCTACCCTACTGTGTGCCAGGATACTGTTAAATTGAAATTTTAAAACAAATGCTATAACTTATTTTAGAAAAAAAAATAACTCACAGCCCTGTTTTTTTAAAGAGTATTTGCCATGTGCCCAGCCTTCTCACAACCATTAGCAACATTAAAGGAAATCAACATTGCCTGAATTATTTATAATCTGAAATCATTTGGATTTCTAATAGATAAGATACAAGATAATTCACATTGAAAGCATGTTTCAAGTTTATATTTATTTATATTAGAAAATCATTGAAGCCTCCCTATCCATCTTGATTAATTCAATTAAATTCAATTCAGCAAACATTTATTAAGAATTTACTGTGAGAAGACCACTGTGCTGGGGTACAGGGCATGGGGAAGGAGCAAGATCCACATTTTAACTAAAAACATATTTTCTTTTCTCATGGTGTTATGCTCTGAATTAAAAAAAATTGTTATGGCTACCCCTCCTTCTTTGCCATTAGATTGGGAGAATTGATTCAGGAAAAACCTTAGAGCTCCAATTACCTTTACATACCATTATGTCATAAAATCCAGGTGCATTATCTCGGTTCTTGGTAGGATAATTTCCCTCCATTTGAATATTGCCCTTCAACTCACTGTCTCCTGCCCTCAACCTTCTTATCTTAACCCCTATCCTGCCAGGATTAAGTTATGATCCATTCCTGGAATTATGGCTTGTGTGCTCACCCAGGGTCCTTGCCCCCTTATCTGCCTTTGTTTCCCCTATAAGATTGTATATTCAGGTTATGTATTCTGTTTGCAAACCCTGGTTAGCTAAAACCCTATATAAGTTCCCTGCCTCAGTTCCTCTGGCTGGAATGATTCGGACATGAGTCCCATCAGGTCGGTGTAAAAGATTAATCTCTTTTTCCTCTGTTTGCCTCAGTTTCTCTGGTATTACAATGGAGCTTACTGCTTAGTCTATTGAAGTACCTGAAGAAAGTGAATTGACCGGTTAAGTTTGATGTACAGAACAATAACAAATGTGTTTAAAAGTAGTTTTAGTCTGGACAAATTGGAAGACAAATTCATGATTCTCAGGATTTAACTTTTAATCCCCTCCTCCCCATCCTGTGGCTAGGAGGTGAGCATGAAGAATAATGAACTCTTCATTTGGAACCTGTTACAAATTAATAATCCTCCATAAAGGATGTAAATGTTTCTTTTAAAATGATTCAAGAGGAAGTAAAAACTATTGACATCAATCTTCTCCCTGTCAGCTCTAATACCTGCTAAATTACCAGATGCTTAACAGCAATTTAAAGTAAGCCATTTGCAAACAGAGAGATAATAGACAATGCAAATGTAGATAGTGGTTTTTATAAAATGTTTTCCTTATGCCACATCCACAAATATTAACTCAACAACTTGTGTTGTATTTCAAGTCAGTTATTCGTACAAAACAAATAGAAATGTACGTGTTATGTATTGGCAGTGTGGGGAGGGGTAGCACAATCCTTCATAGAATTAAAAAAAAAATAAATGCTGGTCCCTTTCATCCTTATGCTTTCAGTTATCATCAGGTACTTTTTATTATCCTGAAATCTTTTTTATGGCTCCAGATGAAAAAGACTTGTTCTGAGCAGATGGGGCATTAGGGAGTAATCAAAATCCAAAAACATTTTTGTTCAATTAAAAAAAAGTACATGAAGTTGTGTGCATTTCTTCTAAATCCAAGGGAGAAAGTATCATTCCCTTATACCATTCAGAATGGTCTGAACGTGTCAGTGACTTTGGCATAAATATATTATTTTTAAAGCTTCCTTGAGGGGTGGGATGGAGCATGGACAAGATGTTATTTGCAAGAGGTAGTTCCAATACTGCTACCTATGAGCTCTTTGAATTTGGAGCTCTTTCAATTTCAGTTTTCTTGGCTGTCAAATGGAAATTGAAAAGCGTGGATAGGATTAAAATCTCACTTCTGACACTTATTATGTGATTTTGGACAAATTACTCAGTCTCCATTAGCCTCTGTAACTGTAAAATGTGGGGGTTGGACTAGATGAGGTCTCTTTCATCTCTAGAGTTATGATCTATGCTCTATGATTCTATAATATATGTGAAAGCTTTATGTAAAATATTATACAAATGTGAATTCATTGGTATGGGGAACTCCAGGAGTAGGAATAACTTACACTGATGCAGCGTTAGTAACTATAGCTGTGAGACAACTAGGTAACAGTGAAGAAAGTGTTGGACAAGGAATTATGCTCACCTGAGTCTGAATCCTGCCTGAGATACTGTGTAATACTCGTCATTCTCTCAGCCTCAGTTTCTTCAACTGTCAAATGGGATAGGAGGAACCTCCACCTCAGAAGGTTCTTGTGAAAATAAAATTTTGTAATCCTTTTGTTGTCATTGTTCAGACTCCTCATGGCTCCATTTGGAATTTTCTTGGCAAAGATACTAGAACAGTTTGCTATTTCCTTCTCCAGCTCATTTTATAAATGAGGAAACTGAGACAAAAAAGTGACTTTCTCAGTCTTGATTCCATGCTTGATGCTTTCTCCACTGTATCAATTAGTTTGTCCTTTGTAATCATTAAAGTGCTTTATAAATGTCAATGATTACCATTATTAACTCATTTTCAGCTTTACAGAGTTTTCTGTGGCTCCAAGAGTGATTGATTTACTTTTGATTACAAAGCTAATGTGTAAGAGGGACATCTTGAACCCAGGTCTTCCTGATTCTAAGCCAGTCTTCTCTCTACTACTCCACACTGACCCCTTTTATGCAAGGAAACTGGGGTTAAGTGACTTGCCCAGGGTCACACAGATAAGGAGTGTTAAGTGTCTGAGGTCCTTCTGACTCTAGGGCTGGTGCTCCATCCACTGTACCACCTCGCTGCCCTTCCACATTGACTCTTACAAATATGCTATTTAAGTTTTCATTTATTCCTTACCACAAGATATACCTCATTCTTGACTTAGCTATCATTTCCATGAAACAAATTTTAAGAAATGAAAACAGAACCATCTGGACAGAAGAAGAAATCTATCATCAGATCACCCTACACCTCTATTTTGCTGGTTGACAAGATAGTTGATATTCAATTAGTTGGCAACATCTTAATCTTCTTGGCTTCTGATTTTGCTGACAAATCATGCTAGTGTTTGGCAGTAGACCAAGCCATTTTAGTGACATGTAGGCAATTTTAATTAATTTCAAGTCATATGAAGATTACTGTGCCTGTTTTTGCTTCACCAAAGCATTTTTAAGGCATAAAAACAGAGTTGAACCTCATCAATTTTTAAGCACTTACATTTTACATGAAAACAATCAATTAAAAACAGACAAAGGTGAGGTGCTGCAAAGGAGTTATTGTTGAAACTACATCGTGTGCCTCATGGGATTGTGGCAAGTGAGTTTACCTTTATTGAAGTACTGCAGTCAAAACGGAATGACTTGGTTTGCCCATTTTCCAAGTAGACCTTCAGAACATTTGGCATGAAAAGAAGCGAATTGTCCTTTACTGTTTCCTGTGGAATGGAGCAAATCAGCCAAATTAGTATCTTTCCATTCTGAGTAATTAAACAGTTGTTCTATAATAAAAGTAGTACAATGAATAAACCCCATAATTTTCCTATGGGCAGTTGTTTGACAAAGCCAAAACTATAATCTATTGTATTCTGGTCATCCCTGCTGTTAGCTCAGCAGGGAAGGCAGTGCAACTGAACTATAGTGAGTGGGAAGTAAGCTGATACAGATGCCATTGTAGGATAATACACCCTTATTCTTTCCAGGCTAGGATTATAATTGATCTACTTTAAACACTTCTACACAAATTTGGGATAGTGTTCCTGTACCTTTGCATGCTGTGGAGCTGTGACTCTTGAATAACTCAGAGACCTCTGAGCCAACATTTAAGCCATAAATCAAATATTTAAATAGAGAAGAGCAACATAATGATTGTAGGTGTTCCTTAGATCAGCCCTGATAATTTTGTGAACAGGGAGTAACTGAGTGTTAAGGGACAGAGAGAAGTGCTACTACAATAGTCTTGGATATATAAGGGTCAGTGGGCTCAACTAGTATAGTTTCCATTTTAGGTAGAGAGACTAGTAAGAAAGGGTGTTCTACACAATTTTTCCTCTTATAGAATCTTGCCTATCTATAGCTGAAGTCTGTGTACTTCAAATATCAGGTAATCAGTCTGTAATGATTTCATGTCTCAGACTCTGAGAATGCTGTATTTCTGAGCCTACCATTTGAGATTACTTCCCTAACACCACAAAGGCTTGCTTGTAATAGGAAATGGAAGTCTTATAACCTACCAGAAGGACCAGATTTAAAGGCTTAAGGATGCTGCAAGTATGACCAAAGGTAAAGTAAAGGTTTGATTTTGGCAGAGAAATTCTGGTCCCAAGCCATAAATGACCATTCTGTTACACACAAAAGCAACTATATTATCTGTTTTGGGGTCTGGATACATTATTAAAAAATCTGAATTGTATTACTATAATTGCTTTGATTTTAAGTGACAATATTTACATCAAACATTAACATTTTATTTAACACTGCTTAGCAATTGAGATTATTTTTGACAAAATGAAGTCCACTAAGTACTGTGTTTCATTTACTAACTGAATGGTTCTAAACAACAATATTAAAGATAATTAAAAAAAATTTTTCTGCATTAAAAAAACCTCATACAGGATGTTTTTTGAATATACCATAGGAAGAGAAAGCATATGAAAATGACTAATTTGTTCAGTTTCTAACATAGTAATGGATTACAACATTAGCTAGCAATAATGTTGAGCTTTAAGGTTTACAAAGCATTTTACAAATATTATCACATTTTATCCTCACAACTGTCAAGGAGGAGCTATCATCTAGCCCCACTTTAGAGATGGGGAAACTGAAATAGATAGAGATTGAGTAATTTGCCCAGGGTTTCAAGGTTAATAAGTGTTTGAAATTGGGTTTATACACAGATCTTTCTGATTCCAGGTCCAGCATTCCATCCATTATGTGTTCTAGCTGCCAAATATATGGAAGTAACAAGATGGTACAGTGAAAAGTGATGGATTTGCATTCAGAGCCTCTGGTTTCAAATCCTAGCTCTAACCTGGGTGATTTTCAGTAAGTTAATGGACCTTTCTCAATTTCTTCTGCTGTAAAATAAGAGAGTTAGATTGCCACTCCTACATCTAGATTCCTCCAAAGTCCCCAATCAACATTTCATGTTTAAAAGTAACAGAAAATGACACCAGGGTGTGATACATGCCAAGTAGTGAACTACAAAAATTTACCCTTTTAAATTCTCTCTCTTTGAGTGGAAATATTGACATTTGGGGGGAGTGGAAAAGGACAAAATATAATAAGCTACACTTGAAAGAGCACAATGAATCACTGTATTGAACTGTGTTCTTCACTTACAAATCTGATGGACTGAATACTGACTGGATTTTATGGGCTTGGAGCCAACTACTAGCAAATTTGGGTGAACCAGCTTATATCTGAATAGAAGAAGGAGGTTGGATCATAGAGATGATAAGGGGTAACAAAGGCATAGATGTGGGTGAACCTGCTAACCTGTGTTCTCTAACATTAATTCCTGTTATAAGAGGGAAGCTACTTAAGGATTGCTGGAGGCAATCAGCAGCTGACCCTGGGTCTCAGGGAAAGAACCATCTCCAGTAAGCCTTGTTTTTTCCTAGAACTGCCTGTCAAAGCAGCTTCTGGAATAATTTCCTCTGTATAGATGCACAAGGTATTTGCTTGTTGAGCATCAGGCTGTGCTGTTTTGGGTGAAGCAACAGATCTGCTTCTGTTTTATCTAAGGACCAAAACCTGGAGGAGAATTGGAGCTGGGACAAATATTTTTTTTCTGAAATGGAGTTAAGTGCTCCTATATAACCTGGGAGGGCCATTAGCATAGATTAATATAGGGGGTCATAACTTGGGGATCATGAATTTGAGTTTTTTAAAATTTAAAACATCTGAATTATTTCAATATAAAAGTTTTTTTGAGTCCTATGAATTTTAATTTTTCCATTTAAAAACATTATTTTGGGAAGGGCCTACAGATTTCACTAGATTACCAAGAGGCTTTTCATGACACAAAGAAGCTTAAAACTCCCTGGACTAAAGTATTTGGCAAATGAATTGATACCCCAGGACAGTGTAAAACCAAGAGGCAGGACAGGTGAGGGAATAAGCTGAGGTTAAGAGGCTAGCTTGAGGTGGATGGTAGCAAAAATAGTTTGTCTGCTTCAATGTTTCACAAACTAGCCATGATGGATATTTTATTTTATTTTATTCTTTTTTTAAATTTTATATTTTTTATTTGTAAAACATATGTATAGGTAATTCTTCAACATTAACCCTTACAAAGCTTTCTGTTACAAATTTTTCCCCCCTACTCCCCACCCCTCCCCTATATGGCAGGATATCCACTACACGTTAATTATGATAAAATACTTGACAAATTGAATATATGTATACACATTTCCACACTTATCATTGTTGTGCAAGAAAAATCGTATATACAAGAAAGAAATCATGATGGATATTTTAAACCATGACTGCCGATGATGCTTCCAGGTATGTAATGGAGGTAGCCCTGAGGTATCAAATATTTTGCCAGAAGCACAATATCTGTAAGGTCCTGGACATGGGAGAACAAAACATATCATATAAAAGCTGGTCAAGACAAGTTTAGAAAGTTGGTTTGTTCAGGGTTTTTTTTTCAGTCAAGTTCAGCTCTCTGTAACTCTAGTTTTCTTGGCAAAGAGACTGGAGTTGTTTGTAATTTCCTTTTCCAACTCATTTTACAATATAAGAAAACTGAGGCAAACAGGATTATAAGTGACTCCTTCAGGGTCACACAGCCAGTAAGTGCCAGAGGTCAGATTTGAATTCGGAGAAATGAGTCTTTCTGACTCTAGGCTCAATGCCATCTAGCTACCATTAAGAAAAGTTTATCACCAAAAGGTTGACTATCTATGATGGATAAATGGCAGAAAGGATGACTAAGTTCTTGACTGTATCACTTACTATTCCCATGACGTTAGCTGAGATAAAACTTTTTGATGTGGCAGAGAGCCCTGGACTTGGGATTCAAGAAAACTTAGGTTCAAATACTGCCTCAGATAAGCAATATTTGAAATATTTGATATTGGGCAAATCACTTAAATTATCTGTGCCCAATTCCCTGTAAAATGAAGGGGATGGATCAGGCAACAAGCATTTAAGTGTTTAACAAGTACCAGACACTGCTAAATTATGGGGACGCAAAAAAAAAAAAAAGGTTAAAACACACTGTTCCAGATTTCAAAGAGCATACATTCTAAAGGGGGAAGATATGGTATAAACAATCAGTTATCATAAAAATTTTTAGATGATCTCTAAGATTCCTTCCAGGATTTAAATCTATAACCCCATGATTCTCTAAAGATTTCTGACCAAAGCATCTTACAAAACTATGAAGAAATGAACAAGTTTTGATCCATAATGGTGGAAATATTATCCACATGAATGGATATGAACCCATTGACCCTTGAAGCAAATAAAATAAGAGGCAAATTTTGAAAAGTAGTTTGCATAATCACAATTTTGGTGTGGTTTTTTCAAGCAAAATAAACTTCAAAGGGAAAAAGGTTTGAATATATTTGTTTCAATTTTAAAAAATTGAAAATGACCTCTGAAACTTTTTTGTAGGAAATTAAAGGAAACATCACATTAATTAATTAATTCATTCATTCAACAAATATAAGCATTGAGTATATGAAGTCTTGTGCTGCCTTTAAATGATAATAATAACTGATATTCATAGTGTTTGAAAGCTTACATATATAACAGTTGAGCTACAAGACAAATGTAAGAAGTAGAAGCTATACTATTGTTATCCCTATTTTTCAGAAGAGTCAAGTGAAAGATAAAGTTATTTGATGATGGTCATGTAACCTGTAAGAAACAGGGGCAGCATATGACCCTAAGTCTTCCTAATCTGTTCTTTAGCAACTATTCACTATACAACACTGCCTCCTAAAATATAATCCCTACCCTTATGTAGTTTCCCATTGTTTTTGTTGTTCATGCTTCTTTCTCAAAGAAAACAAATGACATTAGGAAGGTGATTCTTGACTTGCAAGTGACTTGGATTTAAGGGAGACAGAGCTGTGCAAAATTATCAAACTCTTTCTCTCCTCCAAAGGTATCTGAGTCCAGTGGCAAGAGAAAGGTCAGGAAAACTGGCAATGTCTCTTAATGCAGTAAGAGATCATAGAGATCATAGCCTTTTTAAGCTGTCTTTCCCAGGTCTCAGTTTGTCTCTGAGGCAATGCCCATTCAGTAATTAAAGGCTAGGTAATATTTAAGGTAAAAAATGGCCTCATTTGCCATACTCAAAAGAATCAAGTCTGGGAAGGCAAGATCTTCAGAGTCTCTGACCCAAACAGAAACTATTGCTAATCACACTCACTCTGAGCCATCAAAACCCAAACATTGAGCAAGTGAAGCTTGGGCTGGTACCTATTATTGGGCAATCAGGCTAAGACACATATATAAAATATTATATGCTAAGTACATGAAAGGATTTTTACAATGAAGGACTTACATGAACCATGGCGGGGCAGGGGAAGTCATTGATAACTGGGCAAGCATGTAGGAAATGGCATCAGAGCTGGGATGTAAAGGATGCATAGGAATTCAACAGTCAAAAAGGTGAAGAAAGATGAACATATGTGTGCATGAGTACATGTTTGATATTAGTCTGAGAACTAATTACAATTCTGGTTTAGTGATTTGTAGATTATATCCTAGACTGTGGGAAGAGATACAGAAGATTCCCAATCACTTTGATTGAATTTGGCCTAGTTAATAACTACTGACCTCGACAAATATTTATTGGACATTTATCATTGGGATAAGGCTTTATGCCAGTGTTGAGGGAAGTAGCAGATGTGATCCCCCACTCTTAAGGAGTTTAGTATCTAGTATGGAATCTTAAAAAAAATAGGCCAGAAGAAATTGTAATTAAAAATAGACCTAAATGCATAATCAGAAAGTGACTGATTATTCCAGTCACAAAAAATCAGATTTGAGTGAATATATATGACCTTAAAAGATCTCTGCCTCACAAAGAAGAGAATTTTAAACTCACCGAAACCTGGCCATTGATGATGACCTCCTCTGAGAAACGCACTTTAACAGGATTGGACTTCAACCTTGCCTTTTTTGCAGCACTAATAAATGCTGACTTGGGAGACTGGAAGGGAAAGAACATTTTTTATCAGATTAATTTGGAACAGAACCTATACTTCCCTGTGACATAATGGTTCTCTACTTGTTCTCATATATTCTGCACTTGACTTGAAAATATAAGGTTTGGCATATGCCCATTTAAAGAACAAAATTTAAATAATCATTTAAATCTAAATATGGCTAAAAAATTCACCAATGAGCACAGAAGCATATCCTCATATGCATAAACTATTGGAATTTTATTTGCTCACTGGGCTGAAAAATGGCAAAAAATATCTTCTATGTCACCAGACACATATCCAAGTATTTCTTTTTCTTTTTAGTGACTGCTTTAAACTGTATCTGTTTGCATGAGCACATAAGCTCTGTTCTCATTATAGCCCTATCAGGCAAACTGTGAAGAGAAAATAATGGCATTGTCTAATGCTATCCCTATACAAAGCCAGCTGAGAAGAAGTTGTTCGAAAGAGGCATAGATAATTAAAAACAATGGATAATTCAGCTATCATTTGCATCTGTTTTGGGAATAGAGTAGGACAAGCACGTAGAGATACATTCATGCATTCACTTCTCAGTATTTGCTCTTTTGGCTCAGTCTATTGTTGGTGGCAAGGATCTGCCTGGACAATAGTAGAGAGTAAATCCTAGCCCACAGTCATCAACCAAATCACAGCCAATTGAAAACTGGCTGGATATTTTGTTCCCTTTTTGCTTTTCTCAAAGTCCCTAGAATTTAGATGATATCATCTAATCTTATCTTCATGAATCATTGTATTTTAAAGCTTGTTCTTTGATTGAGAAACAGACCATACACAGAAAGAATATTCCTTCTCAGATGTTCAAAAGCAAAATGGATCAATCTGCTTTGAAAAGGAGGGTGGTCCAGGGTAGCAAAGTGAGATATTCTTCAATTTTAGTTCTGGGATTACTGAATTAATTTTCTAAGTAATCTTGGTTCAAAGACCAAAATGCCACCAACAGTGTTTAAAATTTCTCTATGAAAAAGACACAAATAGTCCCTGCCCCAAAGGAGCATATGTGTTACTGGTATTGGGGGAGGGGAAAATGGATATAATATGTATACAAATAAGTAGATACAAAGAAATATGAGGAGGAAGAGAACATTAATGATATATCAGAGAAGGCTTAATGGAAGAGATGGCAACTGAAATGACCCTTGAAGGAAGATAAGGACTCTAATAGATGAACAGAGATGATGCCAGAATGTACTCCAGGCATGGGGAATGGCTTGTGCAAACATGCAAAGACAAGAGATGGATTATTGAGTTCAGAAAATTATTATATTACTACCAATCCCTCCAAAAGAAATTAGATATCAAAAGAGATCAATGGAGTTTTACAAGAGGGACACTGATGAGGCCATCTTTTATAAAAACATGTACAAAACAAGAAAAAAATGACCGAACCAAGATAGAAAAAAAAGAAGGGGCAAAGGTCCACAATAACACTCAGTAGAGCATAAGTATGGGTTATGAAAAAATTCTAACAATAAAAATTATTTTTTAAGGTATGTTTGTAATAAGAAATAGAAAAAGAAAAGCAGTTGATCTATTTTTGAAGCCTGAGACGACTTTTATCCTGAGGACAACGAATATTTCTTAAAAAGCTGTTCCATTTGAAATAATAATGGCAACAACAACAATAACTTGTATTTTTTGTAGCTCTTACTATGTATCAGGCACAGGCCAATCACTTCATAAATATTATTTCATGTGATATAACAACTCTGGAAACTAGGGACTATTATTAACCCTATTTTGTAGATTGATAGCCTATTTGGACATTATTTCTTTCACTTCCTCATAAAGAGGGGAATCTATGAAGATTTTCATCTTGATTCCCATTTTCCTAACACTCATTAAAATGGATTTCTCTCTAAAAGTGTTTATTCCTATTCCTTTCCTTACTCACTTTAGTTTCTCAGTATTCAATGATAATAATAAATAGCAATTTTGTTGTGCTTTAAAGTTTACAAAAGCACCTTATATAGAATATCTCATTTGATTCTCAAAGGCCACATGGATTGGATGTAGCTAAGTTACTCTGGACTGGAACCGGTTTCTCTGACTTCAAACTCAGTTCTCTTTACCAGTGTATGGTGATAGTTTTACTATAGTCTTTTGGCGAGATCACCACTGAAGCATCATTCTGTGTACCATAGTATGTATTAAGATAGAGAATCCTTGGAGAAGGCAGACAGCTGAGTGGGGAAAATGCAGAATTTGTACAGCTGTGTACAATCATAAAGTATCTCTTGGGTATAGCATGGAATATTGTCCCAATGGGGGTAATTAGGATCGTGAGATCTGGTCCCTGTGTGTGCTTATTATAGAGATTGGTATCATTATTGAATCAATGAAGCAAAGTCTTGGTATATTTGTGACAAAGCAGTTGGCTACAGAAGAAATAAAAGAGAACAAGGCATAGCAGTAATAGAGATTGGAACTAATTTGTAATCTCTGTTTCCTCATCTGCAAATTGGGAATAATAACAGTATTTGCCTTCCAGGGTGTTGTGAGGATCAAATGAGGTAATCTATGTGGTCATTATCATCATTATGACATACTGATGTTTGAAGAAGGAAGGTACAGAAATGCACATCGTTGGAGATGAATGCACATTAAGAGAAGGCAAGGGAGGATAGACATCCAAATGAAGATCTTTATAGGTTATTCTTTCATTTAGAAGGAGTGAGAGGAATGCTGTCAAAGCAGAAGGTAGGGAATCAGTTTCAGATTGGATACATGAAGAGGTATTTCTACTGTCAGACAGAAGCATAGCAAATTGGCTCTGCAGCTGATTCAAGAGGTTGTAGACTTTGGGTTCTGTGCTAATGTCTATGGAACATTTTTTGGAAGTGTAATTAATGAACAAGTCCTGATGCACATAAATATCTGATTGGGACCATTCTTGAGTCTCTGCATGAGAAAAGAGAATGTGTAGGGAAGAGTTAATGGATTCAGAGCCCAGGCAAGAATGTTAATAAGTATAGGTGGATTGTAAGTTGATGTGGGTCCCTGTTACATTGTTACAAGTTAGCCTGTGTACCAATTCAAGGAAGAGTAATCAGGATGACAAAGAGCCTAGAAATGTTAGATAAAAATGTTTGATGAAAATAATTTTAGCTTGCAGAAGATCAGTAGGTAAAGGGAGAGCACTTTTAGCTTAATAGAAGCAAGAAATTCCTAAAAATGAGGTAGGAGGTTGAACTATATGATCTACAATGTTCTTTCCAGCTTTAAGATTCTATGATTTTGGGGCAGCTAGCTGGTGCAGTGGATAGAACACCAGCCCTGAATTCAGGGCTTCCTAGCTGTGTGACCCTGGGCAAGTCACTTAACCCTAATTGCCTCAGCCAAAAAAAAAAAAAAAGATTCTATGATTCCATAGTGCAGGTAAAACACTGTGGCGATGAATAATAGTTATTGATAAATAATAGTTATCATAGTAAACTTCCCCAATATATTCTAAAGTTATGACAATTATAAAAAGCCATATCTAAAGCAAGTTCATAATTTGGGACAAAAATCAGTGATTTAGATTGTTACAGACACTGAATTATACATTACCAGTTTACTGTAATCTTCATATAGTCATATATATTACATTATATATTCATATATTTCCATAGCAAATAGTAATAAGCAACAAAATCAATTATTTCCATCTCAATTCAGTACAGATAGACTACTTAAACTGTAATTATTCATTTTAACATAGGGTTCAGTTTTAGGGGTTCTCTTTTTGAATCTTTGGCTTAAATATCATCACAGTCCAGTAATTAATTTCTCATAGATTTTGTGGCGAACTGAGCACTTAGAAAATCATAATCCTCAGAGATAGAAGCTCATAATCTAAAGTACTGGGGCAGAAACTGTATTATAATTGGTTGTTCTTTAGAACCAAACTACTTCTTTTGACAAGTTTTTTTAAATGACTAAGAAAATTCAATTTTAATTTTAAAGTTTTAAATGACTAAAAAAATCCACAGGTTATAGTACTCTCATCTATTTTTTTATTTATGGTCCATGATAAGTAATGATTAACAAAGAAATAATATAGGGATGGTCTAACTTGCTTTTGAAATGCCATCTTTTAGCTGAAGGGAAAACATTATTTTCCTTTAATGAATTGAAGCAGGTGGTATTTACATTGACACAATGGAATTTTCCCCTGTTCTGATTTTTCTTTCACATCATGACTAATAGGAAATATGTTTAATATGACTGTGCATGTGTAATCTACATCAGATTGCTTTCTGTCTTGGGGAGTGGGGAGAGGAAGGGGAGGGAAAAAGGAAGAGAAGAAGAAGGGAAAAGGAAGGGAGAGAGGAAGCAAACATTTGGAATTCAAACTCTTATAAAAGTGAATGTTGAAAACTATCTTTACAAGTAATTTGAAAAAAAAATAAAATACTATTAAACAGACTGACACAATGGATTGTCATAAGTGAAGCATTTATGTATGTGTGAAAGCTATATTGAATGACAGTAGAGTTATTTTGAGATAGAACATTTTACTTATCTGTCATCATTAGGGAATAAGCATATAGGTAAAATTTCAGATAACTGAATTTTATTTCTTTAAATACCTAAACCTTAAAAACAATTTTAATCTCTTTGAAAAATAACAGTTTTCTAAAATGCATTACTTACTCAATATAATAACTTTTTGTCGGTATGCAGTGGATAGAGAACTAAGTCAGGAAGGCCTGAATTCAAATTTGATCTCAGACACTTACTAGTTATTTGACACTAGGTAAGTCACTTAACCTCTTTTAGCCTCAGTTTCCTCATCTGTAAAATGAGGATACTAATGCTACCTATATCTGAAGGTTCTTGTGATGAACAAATGAGATTTTGATTGTAAAGTGCTTAGCTTAGTGCCTGGCACATAGAGTTATGCAAGTTAGCTCTTATTATCATTAATTTGTCATTATCATATACTTAAATTATGACATAGGAACCATAATACAGTGATCATTTTAGGGATATAGAGATGTGCAGTACCATTGTGAGATAAACTACTCCGGGTGATTCCATCTGTTCCCTGCAATAGTCAGTGTGCTTACCTCATCAGTATTTTATTTCCCTTGAAGTATTTCCCTTTCTTCCTCACTCCCTCCTTTAATCTATCATAACTGCCTTTGAAGGAGTTTAACATCCAAAGTTCCTATTCTCAAGATAATCAGTTAATCCTGGATTATAAATATCTTGAAAAAAAAAGATCACTGATTGAATTCAATTCTTTTTTTCTTCTTAGAGCATTTCATGAATTCACACTAAAAAGTACCTCATTATAACTTAGCATGCAGTACTATCATACAAAGTACTTAGTGATGGAAATAAATGAGGGTATGAAGATAAACGGTAGATATTCAAACACTATAGTCTGAGAGACACAGAAGGAATATGTTAGGTGACAGAGAAGTTATAAAATACCTTGGTACTAAAGGGAAGACCCATAATTTATTTTAGAATCTCTTTAATTTGGACTTCATTGATAATGACTTTGTGAAAAATATGACCTGGGCTAGGATAAAAGTCATTTATATATGATCTGGGAAGGATCTTAAAGGTAATTTATCTCATCCAATCTTTTTTTTTTTTTTTTTTGCTTTTTTTGCTGAGGCACTTGGGGTTAGGTGACTTGCCCAGGGTCACACAGCTAGGAAGTGTCTGAGACCAGATTTGAACTCAGGTCTTCCTGACTTCAGGGCTGGTGCTCTCACCACTGTGCCACCTAGCTGCTCCTCATCCAATCTTTTAATTTTTTGTTGAGGGAAGTGAGGACCAGGGAGGTAGATTGACTAGCCCATGTTACACAGCCAGTAAATATTACAGAGGGGATTTGATCAGCAAATTAAAAAGTATAACCAATTTTTCATATGGGAAAGTTAAGCTTTTAAAAACCAAACATGCTTTATCACATTGACTATAGTGTAAATGAATAATAGCATTAATTATAATTGAGTCTTATCTACTCATTAAAAAAGCCCATCTGGGACCTTCATTTGATAGTGCAGTTTTAGCCCTTGGCATTATTCTGAGTATATAAAATTAATAACTATGCATTTATTAAAAATTCTATATTTCAGACTTTTCAGTAATTAATTGGTCTTTCCTTTCTCTAATCCTAACTCCTTATAATTCATTCTGTAATTTCATTTTGTTTTTGTAATATCATTATAACAAAAGTGATTAGTATTTAAAAAGAACATCATAGATTTTCTTTTACATTTTTCAGTGAATTCAGATAACCAAGCTAGGCATTTTGTTTTTTTAGTGGACCTTCCTTCTAGCCTTAGTATTTGGGAAGAAGAGCTTGAGAACTATGGGAAAGGTGGAACTGGATGCAACAGGATAAGAAGCTAGATGAGAAAGACAATATACTTCTATGCCAAATGAAAAATAGGAAAGAAAATACCTATGTGTGTGTATGTGTATGCACACATATACCTGGGCATCTATATGTATGTTTAAAAAGCAGGTTCTCTGTTATTATTTCTGCTGTCAAAATAAAGGTTAGTAGATTAGATACTGAAGTATAGAACAAGGAAGGAAGGAGATGCCAAAAAAAAAAAA
>JAJPUD010017903.1:0-30074 GCA_023553655.1 Myrmecobius fasciatus
TTATTTATTAATTCAATAGTTTTCTTATTTTCAATTTTATTTTCTCCATTTATTTTTAGAATTTCCAATTTGGTATTTAATTGAAGGTTTTTAATTTGTTCTTTTTCTAGGTTTTTTTTTTTAATAATAAGCCCAATTCGTTGATCTTTTCTTTCTCTATTTTATGCAAGTAAGCATCTAGAGATATAAAATTGCCCCTTACTTTGGCCGTATCCCAAAATTTTGGTATGTTGTCTCATTCAATTGTCATTCTCCTGGATGAAATTATTGATTTTGTTTATGCTTTCCTCTTTTACCCATTCATTCTTCAGGATTAGATTATTTAATTTCCAATTAATTTTGGTCTATTTTCTCCTGGCCTTATATTGCAGGTGATTTTTATTGCATCATGATCTGAAAAGGATTTATTTACTATTTCTGCCTTTCTGCATTTGATTTTGAAGTTTTTATGCCCTAACACATGGTCAATTTTTGTGTAAGTTCCATGGACTGCTGAGAAAAAAGTAACCTCCCTACTGTCTCCATTTAATTTTCTCCATAGATCTATCATACCTAACTTTTCTAACAATTGGTTTATCTCCCTAGTTTCTTTCTTGTTTATTATGTGGTTTGATTTATCTAGTTCGGAGAGAGCAAGGTTGAGATCCCCGACTAGTATAGTTTGGCTATCTATTTCTTCTTGCATCTCTCTTAGTTTCTCCCTTAGGAATTTGGATGCTATTGCACTTGGTGTATATATATTTAGTATTGATATTGCTACATTATCTATGGTACACTTTAATAAAATATAGTTTCGTTCCTTATCTGTTTTGATTAGATCTATCTTGGCTTTTCCTTGATCTGAGATAAGAATTGCTACCCCTGCTTTTTTGTGTTCACCTGAAGCATAATAGGTTCTGCTTCAGCCTTTTACCTTCATCCTATATGTGTCACCATGTTTTAGATGTGTTTCTTGTAGAGAACATATTGTGGGATTCTGGTTTTTAATCCAATCTGCTATATGCTTCTGCTTTATGGAAGAGTTCATCCCATTCACATTCACAGTTAGAATAACTAATTCTTTATTTCTTGCCATCTTATTTACCCTAGTTATGTTGTTACCTTTCCTTTCCCCTTTCTCCCTTCCCCCCTCCTCAGTAGTTATCTTTTGATGACCCGTTCCCCCAAACAATCCACCACCCTTTAGGTGCCCTTCTCCTTTTTTACTCCTTTCCCCTGATTCTTATATTTTTCCTTCTATTAGTTTATCCCTTTCTTTTCCTGCTTTCCCTCCCACTTCCCTCTAGCAACAGACAAGTTTTTATGTGAAAGCAAGTGTCTGATATACACTTTTAGAGCTCAACCTGATGAGAGTAAGATTTACACAATGCTCATTTCCCTCCCCTCTTTGTCTCAATTATATTAGGTTTTCTTCGCCTCTTCAAAAAATTTTATTTTGTTTTTACCTCCTTTTTTTTAAATCTTATTTTACCACCTTTTCCCTCTTTTTCCCCATTATGACTTTTCCCCCTCTAGTTTTCTTTTTCATATTATCAAAGTAATATCTAATTAATTATACCCCCAAACTTTAAGTATGCCCATAGTAGAAATAAAGTCCTCAAGAGTCCTTTCCTTTTTACCTTTATGTGCTTCCCTTGAGTTCTGTGTTTGGAGGTCAAATTTTTTGTTCATATCTGGTATTTTCATTAGAAAAAGGTGAAATTCACCTATATCATTGAATGACCACCTTCTTCCCTGGAGGATAATGCTCATTCTAGCTGGATAGGTTATTCTTGGCTATAATCCAAGTTCCTTTGCTTTTGGAATATCTGGTTCCAGGCCTTTCGATCCTTCAATGTGAAGGCTGACAGATCATGTGTGATTCTAATTATTCATCCTCGGTATTTTAATTGTTTCTTTCTAGATGGTAGCAGAATCTTTTTCTTGGTGCAATAGTCCTGACATTTAACCACGATAATACTTGGGGTTTTAATTTTGGGGTCTCTTTCAGGAGGTGATCGGTGAATTCTTTCAATGGTGATTTTGCCTTCTGATTTTACAATCTCAGGCCAGTTTTCTTTCAGGATTTCCTGAAAGATTTTGTTCAGATTCTTTTTTTATTCATGGCTTTCAGGAAGTCCAATAATCTTTAGATTGTCTCTCCTAGATCTATTTTCCAAGTCAGTTGTTTTTCCTAGGAGATATTTCATATTTTCTTCTAATTTTTCATTTTTTTGTTTTTGTTTGACTGATTCTTGAAGTCTTATTGAGTCATTCACTTGCATTTGTTCAATTCTTATTTTTAAAGTGTTGTTTTCTTCAGTTACCTTTTTAAGCTCCTTTTGTAACTGGCCAATTTGTTCATTGCACTCTTTTTCCATTTCACTAATTTTATTTTTCAATAAATTGGTGTCTTTATCATATCTCTATTGGAGGGCTTCTTGCACTGACTTCAGTTTATTTTCCCATTTATCCTCCAGCTCTCTTTTGAGATTCTGTATGCAATCTTCCAGAAAGGCCTTTTTAAAAGGGGACCAGTGATGGTCCTTAATAACTTCTTCTGGAGTTTTGTCTAAAGGAACCTCAGGATCTGGGGTCAGCCCTTCTTTCTCTCAATTGAACCTGTCTATGTTGAGAGCTCTCTTTTGCTTCTTTATTTTTTTTTTTTTAGAAAGTGTGGATATCTCTTTGAGGCTCGGAAAAATGGCGGCTGAAGTTCTTTGCCCTGGGGCAATTTGGTGAATTAACTTAAGGTGCTGGGCCGGTGGGGGCTAGGACTAAGTCCGAATTACTCCTTAAATAAGGCAAGTCTGCCAGAACACCTGCCCCCAATCAGGGCAAAGTGTCTCGAGTGCCTCACATAAACTCCAGGTGTTTGGAGTTTGGAGTTTGGAGTTTCTGCCACAGTGAGCTGAGTACCACCCTCACTTTCGGCCTGCATGGAGTCCACTATTTATCCCTCTGTCTGAGTTAAACAAACATGATATGAAGTTCTTCAGAGATATCTGCAAGCGGTGTCCAAGTATTTCTGAATTCGTTGACCTGAAGATCAGTTCAGAGGCTTATTTTATTGTTGATTTAAGAGAAGATCGGAGGAGGACACAGAGAGTCACATTTTCACTCCACCATCTTGGCTCTGCCCCCCAAGAAACAAAAAAAAAAATGCAATGGGGTCAGCTAGATGGCACAGTGCTTAGAACACCAGCCCTGCAGTCAGGAGTACCTGAGTTCAAATCTGGTCTCAGATATTTAACACTTCTTAGCTGTGTGACCCTGGGCAAGTCACTTAACCCCAATTGCCTCAGCAAGAAAATAAAAATTAAAAATAATTTAAAAAAATAAAATGTAAGCAAAGGACAAAAAGAGTGAAAATGCTAGGTTATGATTCACACTCAGTTCCCACAATCCTCTCTCTGGGTGTAGATGGCTCTCTTCATCACAAGATCATAAAAATTGGTCTAAATCATCTCATTGTTGAATAGAGCCAGGTCCATCAGAATCGATTGTCATATAGTTTGGTTGTTGCCGTGTATAATGATCTGTTTCTGCTCATTTCACTTATCATCAGTTCATGTGTCTCCATACCTTTCTGAAATCATCCTGCTGATTATTTCTTATAGAACAATAATATTCCATAACATTCATATACTATAATTTATTCAGCCATTCTCCAACAGATGACCATTTACTCAGTTTCCAGTTTCTTGCTTGTAAAGAAGGGCTGCCAGAAACATTTTTGCACATGTTCATCCCTTTGCCTCATTTAAGAACTCTTTGGGATATAAGCCCAGTAGAAATACTGATGAATAAAAGGGTATAGACAGTTTGATATGCCTTTGGGTTTAGTTCCAAATTGCTCACCAGATTTGTTGGATCTCTTCACAGTTCCACCAACAATGCATCAGTGTTCCAGTTTTCCCACATTGCCTCCAACATTTGTCATTTTCTTTTCTTTTCATCTTAGCTAATCTGAGAGATGTATAGTGGTACCTCAGAGTTGTCTTAATTTGAATTTCTCTGATCAATAGTTTTTTAAAGCACCTTTTCATATGACTAGAAATGGTTTTAATTTCTTCATATGAAAATTGTCTGTTCATATCCTTTGACCATTTATCAATTGGAAAATGGCTTGAATTTTTACAAATTTGAGTTAATTCTCTCTATATTTTAATAATGAGGCCTTTATCAGAACTTTTGAATTTAAAAAAAAAGTTTTCCAAGTTTATTGCTTCACTTCTAATCTTGTCTAGATTAGTTTTGTTTGTACAAAAACTTTTTAACTTAATATAATCAAAATTATGTCTTTTGTTCAACAATGATTTCCAGTTCTTCGCAGCCCACAAATTCCTTCCTGTTCCACAGATCCGAGAGGTGAGCTATAATTTCCTCTTCTAATTTGCTTATAATATCACTCTTTATGTCTAAATCATGAACCCATTTAGACATTATTTTGACATAGGGTGTTATGTGGTGGGCCTGATAACATTTTTGTTGAATTGGTTTTACTTATATTAAAAAATAAATAAATAATTCCATATGATAATATTGTTTCATCAGGTTTGATTGTTATTTTTTCTTATTAATTATTCTTTCCTGAGTTATGGCTATGAAAGATATATAATCTGGTTCTCTTTTAGTTTTTGAAATATTGTGACTTTTAATATTCAGGGCCCATCACTTTTGAGCTTATTGTGCTAAATATTGTTAAATATTGGTTGCAGCTAATAAACATTTCTATTAAGGTAGGACTATATTTTCCTTGGTAATTTTTATCAAATAGGGAATTCATTCTCAAATAATTTGTGGTCTTGGCTTCATTAATCCCTATTCAGACTCTTCTAACTTTCTACTTTTCTATTTTTTTAACCAGCATCAAATAATTTTGATTACTTTTGGTTTGAAATATAAATTGAAATACATAAATGCCATTCATATTTTCTTCCTATTTTTTCTTTTTATTAACTTCTAAGAGACTAAAGCTCTTTATATCTTCTAATGCTTTAAAGTGATGCAACCTTTCAGAACAATTATGAGAAAATTAGAACTAAATATTGTTGATGAACTTTTTTTTATTTTGATGAATATTTCAAAATATGGTTAATATATAGGACATTTTCTATAAATTATCCTAATGTAGCATTGTGCTCATCAAAGGATTAGAGGGGAAAAAAAGTTTTTGTTTTAAAAGTATTTTACAGGCAGACGAAATCTTATAAAAGCCATACTTGGGGAAACTGAGGGAAAATTTAAAAGATTTGTCGAGGATCATAATATTAACAAATATCTAAGACTAGATTTGAACTCAGTTTTTGCTGACTACTGGTCTATCCAATTTTTCACCTAGCTGTTTTTTAATTTGTTTCTTTTAAATATATTTATTTATTTTAATATTTTCCTTCTCCTAGGAACTGCATCCCATAGGTGTTGACATGTTGTCTCATTATTGTCTTTCTCTTGGATGAAATGATGGATTATTTCTGTGATTTGTTGCTTGACTCACTCATTTTATAAAAGTAGATTATTTAAATTCCAATTGGTTTTTAGTCTATCTTTCCTTGCCTCTTTATTGAATATAATTTTTATTGCATTTTTGTCTAAAAAGGAAGCATTTACTTCATATACATACAAATACAAATTTGATTGTCATGTTTTTATGCCCTTATACATAGTCAGTTTTTGTGTAGGTGCTATGTACTGCCAAAAAAGAAAAAAAAAAGTAATATTCTTTTCTGTCTTCATTCAATTTTCTCTCAAAGTCCATCACATATAGATTTTCTAGGATGCTATTAACTTCCGTAGTTCATTTCTCATTTAGTTTGAGGTTAGATTTGTCTGATTCTGAGAGAAGAATGTCAAGATCATCCACTAGTATAATTTTTCTGTCTATTTCTTCCTGTAACTGGCTTAAAACTTTTCTAGGAATTTGGCTACTCTACCACGTGGTGATGAAATATTTAATATTGGGACTATTTCATTGTTTAAGATACCTTTTTATCAAGATGTGCTTTCCTTCTTTATCTCTTTAAATAAGGTTTATTTTTACTTTTGCTTTATCTGAAATCAGAATTGCTATCCCTACTTTTTCTACTTCAACTGAAGCAGAATAAATTTTGTTCCAGCGTTTTACAATTACTATAAATGTGTCTCTGTGTCAAATGTTTCTTGGAAACAATATAGTATAGGATTTTGTTTTGTATTCCACTCTTTTATTCACTTGTTTCAAGGAAGAGTTGACCTTGTTCTTATTCACTGTTATGATTACCAACTCTGTATTTCCTTCCAACCTATTTTCTCTTTTGTTCTCTTTCCATCCTGTCCTTAATAATGTTTTGCCTTTTGTTGACCCATCCCACTTTCAATTTATCTACTCTCCCCCTTCTCTTAGTGTTTTTTTACCCTCCCCCTATACACTCTTATCTCCTATCACCCAACCTCCTTTGCTTATCTTTTAAGCTAGTGTTTCTCCTCCTACTTCTTTATGAGATTAGATAAATTTCTATAAGCAACCAAATGATTAAGTTACTGCCTCTTAAAACCAAAACTAATGAAATCAAGCTTCAAACAATGTTCATTCCTTTCCCTTAATTTCCTAGATTGCAATAGGTCTTTTTTGTTTCTTTCTGTGAACTAATTGTCTCATTATTCCTCTTCTTTCCTCTTTTTTAAGGATAGTCCTTTTACCATCCAGTCATTTTCTTTAATGTCATCACATCGGAGTCCATTCACAGCCACACCTTCAATCCATGTGGTGACACCTTCTATTTTATTTCCTCCTTTTTCTCCCCCCCCCCATTTAATTTTCTATGTTTCTTTTCTGTTCTGTGTTTATAGATTAGATTTTATGTTTAGTTTTGCTTTTTTTCAATAGAAATGATTGAAAGTCTCTTACTTTATAGAAGATCTATTGCCTCCCCTGACAGATGATGCTGAGTCTCACTGGATACTTAATTCTTTTGTTGAGGCAATTGGGGGTTAAGTGACTTGCCTAAGGTCACACAGCTAGGAAGTGTTAAGTGTCTGAGACCAGATTTGAACTCAGTTCCTCCTGACTTCAGGGTTGGTGCTCTATCCACTGCACCACCTAGCTGCCCCTTGTGTACTTAATTCTTGATTGTAATCCCTGGTCATTTCCCTTCAGGAATATGGTATTCCAGGTCCTTTGATCTGATAGAAGCTTCCAGATCCTAGGTAATCCTGACTGTTGCTCCTCAACATTTGAATTGATTTTGGCTTGCAGCTTGTAGTATTTTTTCTTTGAAGTTGTAGTTCTGGAGTTTCACAAGAATGTTCATTAGGATTTTCCTTGTGGGATCTATTTCAAAAAGTGATTGATGGATTCTTTTAATTACTATTGCCCCCTCTGTTTCTGGATCTATTTTTGAGGTTGGTTGTTTTTCAATGAGGCATTTTACATTTTCTTATATATTTTTTTCATTCTTTCTGTTTTTTTTTCTTATTGTTGCTGTCTCTCAGAGACACAAGATACAGTCCAATTTGTTCTTCATAACATTTTTGAGAAGAGAATGGGTGTAGGGATTGGTACTCAAGAAATTCGCCAAAAATGGTATGGAATAGATTATGAAGAAGATAGAAACTTGTTGTGCAATTAAAGTTCATTTCTCTTCCTTTATTTCATTAGTTATATATCTTTTATTGATAAATAACTCACAGAATTCAAACAAACATAAATACTAACCATTGAGTTCAGGAGAGAAACTAGCTCTGATAACAAATATAAGATCCATAGATTCATAGATCCATGAGATCCAAAACACAAGATAATAATTAAATGCATGAGATTTGATGATACTATTAAGTGAGAGACTATTAAAAGGAAAGAAAATAGCACTCAAGGCCAATATTTATTTTATACCTTGTATAAAACAAATCAACAAATAAAAAATCCTAAATAGTTCAAATAAGTTTCAAAGTTGTGAATTATTTTTGTGAAATTAATTGTATTAAGCTGTTATTAGATCCATTTTAGAGAC
The DNA here is from genome assembly GCA_023553655.1 of Myrmecobius fasciatus. NCBI lineage: Eukaryota > Metazoa > Chordata > Mammalia > Dasyuromorphia > Myrmecobiidae > Myrmecobius > Myrmecobius fasciatus. Next base: position 7,971 of record JAJPUD010017903.1, read on the forward strand.
TAAAACCAAAAATGAGGACAAAAGATAAGTTGACTAATATAGTTACTTATAAATTCAATACATTTGTAAAAATCTAGGTTTTAAAAAGATAATTCATTTCAAATTATACCATGAAAGATGTAATCTTTTTAAAATTTGAAATAAATAGGTAGTTTAAATGTAGCTATAATTCTCCAAAGGATAATCAAACTATGCTTTTGTACTGTTTGATACACCAATATCACTACAAGATCTATATCCCAAAAATATCATTTAAAAAAGATATAAAAAAGGACCTTTATGCACAAAAATATTTATACGCTCTTTATGTCATGGGAAAGAACCAGAAATGGAAGGAATACCCATCAACTGGGGAATGTAATGAAATACTATTGTGGTATAAGAAATGATGAATAATCAGATTTCAGGAAAACAGGAAAAAAATCTGGAAAAACTTAGATGAACTGATGCTACATGACATAAGAAGAACCAGAAAAGCATTGTGCACAATTACAGCAACATTTTGTTCAACTCTGACAGATTTAGATTTTCTCAGCACTACAATGAGCCAAAATAATTCCAAAAAACTCATAATAAATATTATTCACATCCAGAGAAGGAACTATGGAGGCTGAATGTAGATAGATGCATACTATTTTCAGTTTCTTGTAGTTTTTCCCTCTTTACTCCATTTCTTTTCTCACAGAATGACTAATTTGAAAATATTTTTTAACATGATTGCACATGTATAACTTGTATCAAATTGCTTGTTCTCTTGGAAGGATAGGAGTTGAGTGAGGAAAGCAGAAAAATTAGAAACTCAGAATCTTATAAATATTAATATAGAAAAGCAGTATTACAAATAATTGGGAAAAATTCTATTTTTTTAAAGAAAGTAGTTATAACTATATTAGACATAGAGATAAGATTATTTGAAATGTGTCCTTAAATATTTCTGTAATTTATTTTGGATATAGTGACAATAAAGGAATTTGCAGCTTTATTGCCACCTAGCAAATAATTTAATTAGCTTGTCCTTAACAAGTAGGTCTTTGAAAATTAAGTCATGTGATATGACAATTGCAAAATTCAAAAACATATTCTTTTTAATTACTTTGTTTAGTGACCAAAATGTTTGTAAGACAAAATAACTTTTTTTATTATTTTTTGCTCTGACAAATTTTGGCCAATAAAGACTATTTGAAAAAAGAAATTTACTTATGCACATATTGAGTTTAATTTTTCATCTGTTTGGTTACAAGAAGGAAAACAATGTATTATTTAATATAAACAATATGTACATATTGCATATTTGACAAAATTGTTTTGCAAAGTATTAAATAAAAAAAAGCCCTTCATTATGAACAAATTTACAAGTAAATCAAAATGCATGAAGTATATCTATATACACATATGTATGTTTGTATGTAAATACATGTGTGTGCCTTTATATATGTGTACATGTATGCATGTTTGTGTATGTGACAGAAAAAAAAACGCCAAATTTTTATAGAATTGTAAAATAATTAAAATAAATGCCTGGAGAGTTAATTTAACTATCCACTTGGTAAACCTTGATTTGATAAGACTGGCAATCTATTGAAGTGGCTTTTTTTTTCTTTTTTTCTTTTTTCTTTCCTGCAGGCTTAGTCATTCTCTTGATTGGGCCACATTAAAATCAACAGGAGAACATAAGGGACAAGATTATTTAGAGCATTCAGAGAAATGGTATTTGGTTTAACCTTAGCAATGTCAAATGAGTTGATAGCTCATTTGCCTGTTGCCATTTAGAGTTTGTAAAGCAATCACTAAACAATGGAATCTGCCTATTTAGTTTGTTTCATAAAATTCTTAAAGGATAATTTGGGAGAAGATGAAGCCCAAACACTACATTCATTTTCCTGTCCTTGCATTTGATAACTTTCTTTCCTCTTTCTGTTTTTGAAATATTTGCCATTTCACAATGGCTCCCAAAGTAGATAAAACATGTTTTAATCTTCAGAGAGGATTTTCTTTTCAATAGAAGTGGATCTGAGAAGTATTCCACTCCAAAAGTTGGAGTTATAGAGGCTGATTACAAATAGTATGCAATATGCTGTGTATTCTTAGGTTTTTCAGTGTGCAACAGTGAGTAGATACTTAATAAAGGTTTATTGCTTACTGGTATACTATTTATTGACTATCGATTATTCTTTACAGGGGAAATACCCCACCAGTGGTCCTCCTGCCATGAATCATAAAGCTCAGGGCTGGATTAACATCTGAAGACATATCCAACTTGGGAAGGAATTACTTTGCAGTAGCAAGGACTCTAAATCTGATTAGTGATTCATTGTATGTATACAAATACATAGAAATGGTACTTTAAAAAATCTACCTTCCTTCAATAGAGAAATTTGGGATATTAACAATATAGCACATAGCAAAAAACAAACAAAAAAATTATGTTGCTTGCATATACATATAACAAAAGCAGGGATGACCCTTCATACTTCACTTTTAATTAATTGTATGTGTGTTATAAATATCCTGCCAGTTTAGTGGCTTTCATTCCAGCTTCCCACTAAAAGGAAATCTTTGTGAAATGAGCCTTATGCGAATAAATTTATTATCAATGACTCAATATACATTTTCATGAATTTAACAATCCCATTTGATATAGTTATCAAACTAAAATAGTCAACTCTCCAAAGTCCCTAATTGTCCCTTAATTGGAAATCTGAAAGCTATTTCATTATCTTCATTCTTTTTGACTTGACTGGATTATTTGATATTGTTGACTCATCTCTTTCCAAATATTCTCTGTGTTGGACAGTAAACCAAAATTAAAATCAGAGGCTTTCAGAGTAAGGAAAGCAAACTGCTGTTTAATTGCAATCTCATGAGAAAGGGCAACTCCCAACAGACAAGGTGTCAGTAGAGGAGTGCAAAACACAAATTGTAAAACACAAGATTAAATAGACCCTAAACACAGAAGCCCCCATCCCATCCCTGGCTTTTTCTCCCATTATTTGGGAGAATCTGGACTTCCATTCTAAATGAGGAAATCTATCCAAGAAACAAAAGAATAGATTACTTTTATAAGAAGTACTTAAATGGTAACTAAAAGTTGGAAGAAATAGGAGGGGAATGTTCATTCAAGACAATGAAACACCTGCAGCTTTTTTGCTGTAGCTCAACTTGTTATTGTAAAGTCTCAAGTCACAATTAGGGCATAGATTGAAGCCACATCCTCATGATTAACTTATCCCATAAAATTCTTCCTCTTTATTAACCTTTGAAGATTTCTCACACCATTCTTGATACATTTACTCAACCATCTTGTTCTTAATCTCCAATCCCTCTGTACCTAGTTTGACCTTTTCTCCTTGCCTAAGTGGACTTCCTTCACCAAGTTGTTCAGTCTTTATCATCCTCACTAGTAATATCTGTACTACCTTTATGATAAGCTGTATCCCAAAAGGGAAACAGACAAGAAGTAGTATGACTCCATTTAAAGCTATCAGCAGAAACCAAAGAACCTATTTCCACCAGTTGCTTCCAAACCAAGACTAGCAAGAGGTAAATGGTGAGGATCAGGTCTATAATGGGATATTGGTCAATTTTCTAATGTCTTGGGTGACTTCCTTCACTACCTGCCCATTATTATCAGCCAATGAATTGTTCAATACCAATCTACGCTATAGTACTGCTTCTCTACTCTGAGTGGCCTAGGCTGCTACAAATCCAGTGCCTTTGTCGTCTAGCTAATGATAATTTTCACCATGTCCTAGAGTCTAGAGAACCTATTCAGCATAAAAATTGGGGTTTGTACCCCAATTCCCATTTGATGCCATCTATCACCCCATACATTTGTGTCCCTGGTAATTGGAGTAGATAACCTTTCACAAATAAAAATTCATATCAGGAAAGCCAGCAACAACAAAAATGCTAAAAGAAACAGCTAAACACATCTAGCAACAAATAGATGACTAGGCCAAATACTCAGTTACTTATTTAAGATTTAATAACCACATATTTTCATATAGGAAACTGCAAGATCTTACATACTTGAATTGTGCTCATAGCTTCTGAATATTTTCTTTAATTATGGAAATTTCCAGGAATATAATTATAATCAAAATCTGTTCCTTCAGGCCCCAGCCTGAGAGCAGATACATGACAAGATACAGCATCCTTAGTTAATTGCATGTAATAACAATACCACCAGACTCAGGAATAATCAGGTGGGTTCTTATTCAAAAGAACACTGGAAAACTGAATCAGAAGGATCCCCTCTTAAGTGGAGGCCAAGGTTGTCCTCCCAACTTTTGCTAAGATACTAACCTTGGCCGCTAACAATTCAGAATCACATTCCTCTGAGTAGCTTGTAGCAGCATATTCCTTTCAAATGGTGGATTTCTGGCTTGATGATTCATTAGACAATCATACCTTAATTCAAAACTCCAAATAATATCAGCTATAGTCCCAAGAGACTTAATCTCAAATAGCAAGTCTCATTAATCAAAGTTTCAGATGAATTTAGTTTTCAAAGATTACATATCCTTAATAAGTATTGAATATAATCTTACATTGATAACCTTAAGAGATTCATCCTAGAAAGTTCACAGCTACTCTTCATCTCTAAGTAGATGGGTTTTAAATCCAATATTACACAAATCATTTTGCTTTAAGATGCTCAATAATCAATTAAAACATGCTGAGGTATTAACCATGTTCAAAGGGACAAAGATATAGATCTCTGTTCTCAAAATCTCCTTAAATAATGGGAACAACTTTAAAATGACTCAATACAACCAATTAAAATTCATATAGAATATAGAATTTCCTAGTATCACATTAAAAACCCTATCAAAATTCATCCTAAAAAAATTAATTTCCTCCAATCAAGGACTTCTTAAACTTTTCTAGAAATATAAATAACAGATACAACACCAATGTTTTTAAAATTTCTCTAAGCACAAACATTCCAATCTCCCACCAAAACATTCCTATTTGCAAAGTCAATTTTACAGGTTATGAATTATCCTTAACAGTCCATTCTTTGTTCTCTGCCTAAACACTACAATCTCAGTTACCTGTAACATCTGGGAAGGTCCTTCCCACTCTGCTTCTTCCAAAACTTAGTAAGCATCCATTCTCTTGGAACTGAAAATTCCAAAGGTGTTATCTGGGTCAGCAGCCCTTGCTTCCTAAGGGCTAAAAGGGATGCGTACATGCCATATATAATTCCTTAAAAACTTATCCTTTATTTCAATAGAGGGTTTTTCCCTTTTTCATCCCAAATGAAATAAACCAATCCCATATGGGAAAGTCTCAGATCACCTCTGGGAACAGTTCTAATTCTTTAACAAAGCAATAGGCAAACATTTGGTCCAAGGCAATTTAGTCTCTAACATCAATTTAATAATTAGATTCATTCTTTCCACCTTACCTGGTGAGGGCAGATGCCCAGGTGTATGGAATTCTACTTCATTTGCAATTCCTCCACATTATTTCTTATAAAACCTTAGAAGTAAAATATGTTCCTTTATCAGAATCAATAGCCTCTAACAATCCATAATTAGGTACAATTTGTTCCAGTTATTCCACTAACCCCTCTGAAAGCAACAGATCCCAGGGGAAAGCTTCCACCCATCTTCTATATCTCAGTTTTCCCTGCTGGTATCATTTCATTAAAACCTAACCTAAATATCTTGGAGTCAGGCTCCCTCCCTCTAGGGGGACGCCTCCTCAATACCTTCTTATTTATCTTTAGACATATTACATACCTTTCAGATACAATTTGTTCTGCAATTACACATATCCCTATATGCCGAATTTTCTTATTTTTACTTCTTTATTAAAGGGAGAAAGCAAGACAACCCTTAAGATTCAGAATGTAGGTAATATCTAAATAATTTTGGAGCAAATTTCACAAAATTAATACCACATATCCAGCTGGGCTGACAAAATTTTAAAGCATAGCTCATACAATTTTACAAATTACCTAATGCAAAATTTAGAAAGCAACATAGTAGCTTAAATATATTTCATTTAATTAAGAGATGACCTCTTTAGGTAAGTTACTAGATAAAACCAAAATTTTAAACTTAAAATCAAATTAAATACAGATTTAAATTTCTAGTAACAATATTACAATATCAATGCACACATATTTCTAAATCAAATACCAGAATAAGTAACTTCATAATTTTAGCACACGTTAGTTAATAGTAATTATTTCATACAATTTCAGAATCAGAATTCCCATTTAAACATACAGAGCCCAAAATTTAAGGTGACAGAAAACTGTCCTTTCAAGTTTGTCTACAGGACTTCAAGAAATTGACAGATTTTAGGACCCTGAGGAGAAGGTCAGAGAAATGTGGACCCAGGTGTCTAACTGCTCCTCTGTGGCCTAGTGACTAGGTCATCCTCCATGCCAGATATGCCATGGAGCCCTGTTAAAGATGTTGGAGCACCAGCACAAAGTCAAGACGAATACAGACCATCGGGGGACACTAGTTTAGCCAAGATATATTCCACAAAATGAGAAGATTGGAAAATCCCAGAGAAGGCAGTTTTTTGTAAGCCTCAAGTTCTGACTTGAAGTCTCAGAAGACCATGTAAATTAGGCCAACTTAAAAATACAATAGACTAACTCAAGTTAGCTGATAGAAAGACAGTGCCAAGCAACTCAATTAGTCTCAAAACCCCCAGAATCTGCTAAAAAAAGTTTTAATTTTATCTAACAATTTCTGCAGACCCAAATTGGCCAGTTCTATGTCCATAAAAAGTTCATTTTTTCCCCTTTTTGGTGTGACAGTTAAAAACTTTCCCCATTTCAGAACTAGTCTTTCCTCTCTCTAGCTAAAATCTATTTGTATAAATTCAATTATGTACAAAACAAGTTCTTTTAAATCCCAAATAGTGAGATCTTTTCCCCTGTAATCTGGCTGAGTAAGAGAAATATAGAAGATAAAACACAGGCTCTCACACACACACAAACACCAACTCCTTTTTAAAATCAATTTAGCTCTAATTCTGGGCCCTACCTGGGAGTGAAAGAGAGGAAGGGGAGCTAAGTATTTAAGGCTCCTTTGAATTTATATCCAGCCCCCTCTCAGGATGTACAATTCTTCCTGCAAGTAGGGCACCTGCCCAAACAAAACAACAGTATTTAATCCCTATTTATTTTGGTATTTCATCCAATTTCTTTCCAAAAAGCTATCTTCCCAGGACACTAGATAGGAGAACCAGGTAAATTGTTCCCTTTCCAAGGTTCACAGTTTCTTGTTCTTTTTAATGGAGGACTCAACTACAAAAGTAAAATAAGAGAATCTTTATGGATTTGAAATGCTTAGGATTGTCCCAATATCAAAGGAAAATAGGAGCCTTTAATGGACATTAACTGCCTAAATCCTCCTAATCCTAATCCCAGTCACCCAGGCAGCTCAACACTTTTGGCAGAGAGAAAGACTTAACCCTTTATAGTTTCTCCTCCCAACTCATCAGTTGCTTGCCCTGCCTGCACAACTTATCTGACTGATCTCAAACTTTTCTCAGTTGGCTTACCTCCTGGGCCAAATTAATCCTCTATCTTTGTTTGCTAGCCTACTTCCAGTTTTGCTTTCTTCAAGTATCTCATTTCAGGAGTCACTGGATCAGAACAGGAGTTCCTAAGCCAAATTAAAGGGCCAAAAGATAATTTTCTGGAGGAAACCCCAAGGATTTCAGAATAGGAGAGACCCTCTCATAAACAGGAAATATTCCAGAACAAGCCTTCAAACTGCGTGCAGCAGTGAATGCAAATTAAAATCAGAGAGTCTCAGAGTGAGAAAAGCAAAAAAGAATTTATTATGATCTTGAGAGGAAGGTCACCTCCCAATAGAGAAGTGTCAGTAGAATAGTGCAAAGCACAAACTGCAAAACATATTAAATAGACCCTGAGTACAGAAGACCTGCTCCTAGCTTTTTCTTCCATTGTTTGGGGGAATTTGGGGTTACATTCTACACATGGAAATCTATCACAGAAACAAAATAATAAATTGCCTTTAAAAGAAGTACTTAAATGCTAATTAAGAGTAGGGAAAAACAGGAGAGGAATGTTCATTTAAGACAATCAAATATCTGCCTTTTTTGTTGTTTTATTTTGTTTTTGTTTTGTTTTGTTTTTAGCTATAGCTCAGCTTTTTATTGCAGTCTCTAGTTACAATTAGGCCATAGGTTGAAGCCTTATCCTTATGAGAGTTCTTTACTCAGTTTATCCCATACATTCTTTTTTCTCAGTGTTTCATGGCACTCTTATCTCTCCTCTTATTTCTCTGATTACTTTCCCCCAGTTTCTCCTTTCTCATCCTGAACCTCATCTTCTCCTAATTGTAATTATGTCCTAAGGATTTGGTGTTGGGCCTTTTCTCTTACTTTTAAAAAAATCTTATTTAATATATTTTCCCTAATTACATGCAAGAAAATAATATTAACATTCTTTTTTTTCCTTTTTTTCAAATTTTGATCCCCAAATTCTCTCTCTCTCTTGATGCCTCTCTCCAATTGAAAAGGCAAGCAATTTACTATAAGTTATGCATTGGTAGTCATGCAGAACACATTTTTATGTAAATCATTCTATGAAAGAAACAGAGAAAACAAAATCCAAGAAAAAAATATTTTTAGTCTGCCTTCAACCTCTGTTGATTCTTTCTCTGGAGACAGACACCTCCTTTCTTTATAAGTCCAACAGAATTGTATTGGACTGTTATATTGATGAGAATAGTTGTTATTCACAGTAGGTCTTCATCTAATATTGCCATTACTATGTACAATATACTCCTAGTTCTGCTCATGTCATTTCACATCAATTCATGTACATCTATCCAGTTTTTTTCTGAGTATCTTGCTCATTATTTCTTAAAACACAATAGTATTTTATCACAACCATATACCTAAAATTTGTTCAGCCATTCCTCAGTTGATGGACATCAATCAGAACATTCAATCAATTTCCAATTCTTTGCTACCACTAAAAGAGCTGCTATAAATATTTTTATACACATAGGTCTTTTTCTTTTATTTTTTTAAATCTCTTTGGGATCCAGATATTACTCATGGTAATGTTTGGTCAAACGGTATTCATATTTTTGTAGCCATATGGGCATAGTTCCAATGTGCTCCATGGAATTATTGAATCAGTATACAACTTTACAAATAGTACATTAACATTTCAAGTTTCCCCCATTCCCTCAACTATTTGTCATTTTCCTTTTCTGTAATGTTAGTCAATCTGACAGGTATGAGGTGGTAGCTGAGGATTGCTTTACATTGCATTTCTCTCATAAATAGTAATTTAGAACATTTTTTTCATGCAACCATAGATAGCTTTGTTTAGTTCATTTAACCTTATTGAGTCCCTTATGATTTCTTTTCCTAGTTACCTGTTTATGCTTCTTCTGCTTCTTTTATTTGAAAGTCAGATTTTCTATTCAGCTCTGATCTTTTCATTAGGGATACTTGAAAACCCTCTATTTAATTGAATATCTTTTTTTTTCTTTCAAATATTATGGTCAGTTTTACTGGATAGATTATTTGGTTGTAATTCTAGCTCATTTGCCCTACAGACAATCATATTCCAAGCACCTAGAAAGTTCAATAATTCTTAAAATTATCTCTCTTAGATCTATTTTTCAAGTCAGTTGTTTTTACATTGACATATTTAACATTTTTTTCCTTATTGGATTTTGTTTTGATAGCTTCTTGATGTCTCAAAAATTCATTAGCTTCCATTTGCTCAATTTTAACTTTTAAGACATTTTTTCTTCAGTGAACTTTTGTACCTTCATTTAGCCAATTCTCTCTCTTTTTCTTTTTTTCCTGAGGCAATTGAGTTTAAATGACTTGCCCAGGGTCACACAGTTAGGAAATGTTAAGTGTCTGAAACCAGATTTGAACTCAGGTCCTCCTGACTTCAGGGCTGGTGCTCTGCCCACAGCATGACTTAGCTGCCCCCTAATTTCTTTTTAAAAAATTATTTTCAGTAAATTTTTGAATATCTTTTTTTTTTCTATTTGGCCAATTATGCTTTTCAAAGCATTCTTCTCTTCACTTGATTTTTATCTGTCTTTGACCATTTGGCCTATTCTGTTTTTTTTTTTTTTAAGTTGCTATTTTCTTCAATATTTTTTATGTCTCCTTAACCAAGCTGTTGACTTTTTCCCCATGATTTTCCTGCATCACATTCATTTCTATTCCCAATTTTTCCTCTACCTCTCTTACTTTATTTAAAAAAAAAATCCTTTTTCAGCTTTTCCACAGCCTGAGCCTAATTCATATATATATATTTTTTTCTTTCAATCTTTGGATGCAGGGATTTTGACTTTGTTGTCTGTTTCTGAGTGTGTGTTTTGATTTTTTTTGTTGCAGTAATTTTCTACAGTCAGAATTTTCCTGTTTTTTTTTGTTTGTTTTTGTTTTGTTTTTTTCATTTTCCAGCCTATTTTTTAACCTATGCTAAAGTGAGACTCTGCTTCTCAAGTGGAGGGGACGCTGTTCCAAACATCAGCATTTTTCTATAACTATTTTCAGAGGTAATTCTGAGGAACTGTAAGTTTTTGGATCTCAAGATATTATGATCTAGAGAGAGGTGTTTACTACTCTCTTATACTGTGTACTGTTTTTTGAGCGATCACGTGTTTTTTATTATTATTATTATTATTTTAAATTCTGGAACTGCAACCAGGGTCCCTGTTCCCCTGTGACTATAGTCTCTAGTGTGCCAGTGATCTTCCTTGCACCAGGACTAGGACCTAGATCTAGGAACTAGATAAAAGAATTGGCAATAATAGGATCCTGCCCCTTGTGCCAGCAAGGCACAATCTCCTTCTGACCCATTTTCTGATTTCCTTACTGCCTGTGGCCTGAGAGGTCTGGAAACAACCACAGCTGCTACTGATTTTTCCAGGAGGAAAGTCTTGGTTTACTGGGGCTAGGTCTGCAGTAATAAGGCCAATGGTGAACTATTCTCTACTCTCACCCTGTTGCAACAGGATTTCCTGCCCACCTTCTAGGTTTTCTTGGGTCAGAAAATTGTTTCGCTCCATCTTTTTGTGGTTTCTGCCATTCAAGAATTTGTTTAGAATCATTATTGAAAGGTATTTGTAGGAGTCTGAAGGAGAATTCAGGTAATTCCCTGCTTTTACTGTGCCATCTTGGCTCTGTTTCCTAAGATTGTTTCTCTTTAATGGCTTGTCTGGTCCCAAGAATTTTAACTATGTTCTCTAGGTTGAGGCAAATTACTATATTGCATTTCTCCTTAACGACAGTCCTACATTACCAACTACTGAATATTTTGAGTAGATTTCTCATAGAAATCTCATACTTAACATGTCTGAATTAGAACTACTTCACCCCCTTTACCTAATACACACACACACACACACACACACACAATCTTCCTCCATTTTAATTCTTTAATTCTACTTCACACATTCCTTTTTTTTAACTCTTACATATATTGCCTTATCTCTGAAAACTAAATTCCTTATAACTTAAACCTTTTGATCTATGTGGATGTCTCTTTTTAAAAGAAAATGTTGAGTGAAAGACATTCTATCATTTCCCTCTACCTCCCCCAAAAGCTAAACAATTATTTTTAAAATACTCTACACATTGAATCAAAATCTACCTTCTTGTAACTAACTTTAATAAGTACACAATCTATTTCTTCATGCACAACAATAAAAGAATGTTACACATTATAAAACCCCACAGTATTCTGGAAGCAAAGGAAATGATCTTAGGAGTAGTTAAAAGCTCTGACTTTATTCTCTAGAGCATTCCTGGGAAATGCTATTTTCAAAACCTGGAGTTCTGAGTATATTGACTAAGAGTAAGTCATTGTAGGATACTGGTCCCAAAGGAACCATAATCCTTGGTTTCTTGTGACTCCACTCTTCATCTACTCTACCTTGAGAACTGTATAGAATTGTGAAATCATAGAATTACAGAACCATGGAGTTGGAAAAGAGGACAGAAAATATCTTTTTAAAATCATATTTAATCAAGAATCTATTCAACATACTCCCCAAATGTACATATCAAGCTTTTACTTAAAAACATCCAGTGTTGGGAACCTAAATGAATCCTGAGTTCACTATGGGACATCCTCAAATGTGATAGTTTTTCTCCTGACATTGGACCTAAGCTTGTGTCACAAGTACCATAAATTGTTAGAATTTTAGAGGTGGAAGGAATCTTAGAGGAATTATGGACTAATATATATTCAAAGCATAAACCATAGCTTTGCTCAGCACATTTCATTAGAATATGAACATAAGGAATCTTATGTTTTTAAGGTGAACATTTGTTGATTACTTAATTGTAAATGATATTTTTTCCACAATAAACTACAATTTAACTAAACTTATTTTTAATTAAAATAAATTTATTTTAAAAATACAAACTGTAATCTCTCCTCCCCAAGACTGCACCCAATCTGATATAGGTTATACATATGCAGTGATGTTAAACATATTTCTACATTAGTCATGTTGTGAAAGAAAAAAAAAAGACAAAAGGAAAAGACCACAAAAAAGTTAATATAGTTTTTCATTCAGACTTACTTTGAATATGGATCATAATATAAATTTGTAGGGGAACTAAATGATATTCTCCATCTTTGGATCTTGGAAGTTTTTCTTTAAAAGAGGCCGTAAGACCATTTATCCAACATATTGTAAACTATTTTTCATCACTTGGTTGGACAAGCTTACTCAAGATCAATTCTGTAATTGTGAACATACAGTAGGCCAATTTCATATGTATACATGATTATTTGAGGAAGAATAGAGCATTACCTATTCTGATCTATCAGGGAAAATTTCATAGAGGAAGTGAGATGAGTTGAGACTTAAAGACATTTTTAGTCACTTCAGTTGTGTCCAATTCTTTGTTACCCCATTAGGCATTTTTTTTTTGGCAAAGGTACTGAAGTCATTTGACATTTCCTTCTTTAGCTCACTTTGTAGATGAAGAAATTAAGGCAAACAGCAATAAGTGATGCAGCAAGGGTCACACAGCTAATAAGCATCTGAGGATGTATTTTAACCTAGGGCTTTAACCACTGTGACATGTAGTTGCCTTCCTTAAGGGAGTAAAAGAATAATAAATGGCAATATAGAGGTTGTATATAGAGTTTGTGAAAAACCTAGTTGTTCAGTTTGTTCATATTGCATTGTTAAGAAAATTAATACTAGATAAGGTTGAAAGGACCTTAAATGTAAGGCTAACTAGTTTGATTTTTTTTCCTGAAAGGCGACATTCCACTATTGATGCCCTTTTATCTAAGGAGTATTATGGTTATACTTGTACATTTTAAAAGGTTTTGATGACAGCTCTGTGAAACTGGGAATGAAAAAAGGAGAAACATAGGAAGAAAGCTAATAAGGAAGCATCAACAGTAGTCCAGGCAAATGAATAAAAAAATAAAATAAAAAGGGTAGCTTTGTAAGAGGTAAGAGATAAGAAATTTCAAATTATTGCTTTGTGCAGTCATTCCATTTCCATTCTTATATAATTCAAATTTACTCATTAAGGAAATAACTCCATATAGAACAAAGAAGTTTCCTAGTTTAAAGAGGTGTTTTTTTTTTTTGGATAGCTAAGTAATCACCAATTTTTTTTTATTTCCACTTTTACTGGTAAGCCCTCCCTCTTCATCAGTTTATGATGTTGATATTCATTAAGTGCCTGAACAGGATAAATTGGGGTTGTACTACAAATATCAAAATAGAACAAGGAGAATCTCTTGGTAGGATAAGTAGTATTAAGACTATCTGAAGAGAATTTGAAACTTCAGAAATTTTGCACAAATGGAATATGTACATATTGAAAAAATATTTAATCCAGCTATTTTAATAATTAATTTTAGTTCCAGAGTAGAGATGAGAATTCATCTAATACTTTTTTGGTAGAGAGATACATAAATTTTGCAACAACAGCAGGTTGCATATATTGTGAGATGCTTTCATTATGTCACTTGATTGCACTTAATATTTTAGAATTGTTGCAAAAGTGAGCTCTCCTTAGAAACAGGGAAGACAGAGTAGATGATAAGGAAAAAAATACTTCTATAAAAGTCTGTATTGAGAAATGAGAGGCAACAACAAAACTTGAAAAGCACTTTAAAAAGAACATTTTCAGAAGTCTTTCTCATATCTCAGAGACCAGAAAATAATGGATTATGTTATTCATTGTAATCATACATATCAATATATAAATGTGTGGACATTTGGAATTAATATAATGGAAAGGAGATAAACTATGTCTTACTACTAGAGACCAAGACCTTCTCAATTTTGCCGCATGAAATCTCTCACTATTTTTGAAATTCAACATAAGTAATACCTTCTATAAAAAGCTTTTCACAATCCCATTTTATATGTACTATTTATGTATATGTGAGTTAAGTGCTATGCTAAATAGAGAGTTGTAATTAGAAACCTTCAAACACTTTTCAGATGTGAGACCATGGGCAATTCATTTAACATCTCTTAGCCTTATTATTATTATTATTATTATTATTTCTTCTTCTCCTCCTCCTCCTCTTTTTTCTTCCCTCCTCCCATTCCCCCTTCTTCTCCTCCCTTCTCCCTCTTCCTTCTCCACCTTCTCTTCCTCCTCCTCTTCCTCTCCTTCTTCTTCCTCTCTTCCTCCTGCTCCTACATCTTTTTTAATTTAATTTAATTTAATTTTTTATTATTAATACTTTTTATTTGTAAAACATATGTATGGGTAATTCCTAAACATTAACCCTTACAAAGCTTTCTGTTATAAATTTTCCCCCCTATTCCCCACCCCTCCCCTAGATAGCAGGATATCCACTACATGATAATTATGTTAAAATACTTAAATCGAATATACGTATAGTTATTGCCACACATCATTTTTTTTGTTCAGGAGAAATCGTATCTATAAGAGAGAATAATCCAATAAAGGAAATCCAATGCAAGCAAACTTCAATAGAGAACATGAAAATGTTATGTTGTGGTCCACATTTCACATCCCTCTCTGGGTGTATATGGCCTTCTTCACTGAACAATTGTAATTGGTTTGAAGCATTTCATTGTTGAAGAGAGTCATGTCCATTAGAACTGATCCTCATATAGTACTGTTGTTGCTGTGTGCAATGATCTCTTGGTTCTGCTCATCTCACTCAGCATCAGTTCATGCAAGTCTCTCCAGGCCTCTCTGAAATCATCCTGCTGGTCGTTTCTTACAGAGCAATAATATTCCATAACATTCATATACCATAATTTATTCAGCCACTCTCCAATTGATGGACATCCCTTCAGTTTCCAGTTTCTAGCCACTACAAAAAGAGCTGCCACAAATATTCTTGCACATGTGGGGCCCTTTCCCTCCTCTAAGATCTCTTTGGGATAAAAGCCCAATAGAAACACTGCTGGGTCAAAGGGTATGCATAGTTTGATAACTTTTTGAGCATAGTTCCAAATTGCTCTCCAGAATGGTTGGATCCGTTCACAGCTCCACCAACAATGCATCAGTGTCCCAGTCTTCCCACATCCCCTCCAGCATTCATCGTTATCTTTTCCTGTCATTCTAGCCAATCTGACAGGTGTGTAGTGGTACCTCAGAGTTGTCTTAATTTGCATTTCTCTGATCAATAGTGATTTGGAGCACCTTTTCATATGATTATAAATAGTTTTAATTTCATCATCTGAAAATTGTCTGTTCATATCCTTTGACCATTTATCAATTGGAGAATGGCTTGAATTTTTATAAATGTGAGACAATTCTCTATATATCTTAGAGATGAGACCTTTATCAGAACCCTTAAATGTAAAGATGATTTCCCAATTTGATGCTTCCCTCCTAATCTTGTCTGCATTAGTTTTGTTAGTACAGAAACTTTTTAACTTAATATAATCAAAATTATCTATCTGGTGTTCAATTAAGCGTTCCAGATCTTGCCCGGACATAAATTTATTCCATCTCCACAGCTCCTCCTTCTTCTTTTGAAAAAAAGAGGATAATAATAGGACCTATTTCGTACTTATTATGAAAGACAAATGAGAAATGTAAAATGTTTCACCTATATCAAAATTCCACATAAAGTGCTATTATGTTGTCATGTTTGTTGTTATTTTCATCTTTAATAATATAATTTAAGTACTTTAAGAGGAAGAATTATTTCAATCATGTTTAGTTTGTTTTCCTTGTCCAGCCTAATACATAAGAGCTTAATAAATGCTTGATTTAGGGGCAGCTAGGTGGCACAGTGGATAGACCACCAGCCCTGAAGTCAGGAGGACCTGAGTTCAAATCTGGTCTCAGACACTTAACATTCCCTACCTGTGTGACCCTGGGCAAGTCACTTAACCTCAATTGCCTCAGCAAAAAAATAAAATAAAATAAAAAATAAATAAATGCTTGATTTATTGAGCCACAATGTTAAATTGGAAGGACCATAATTGTTATCAATCAATCAAAAATTTTATTAATATTCACTTTTGAAGCTTACAATGATATTATTGGAATTTGCTCCACATAGGGTGTCGGTTAAGAGAAGCAAATTTAGAGGAGTCTCTAAACAAAGTCTTCAGAAGTAAGGTAGCTGTCTATGTATTTCTGCACTTAGGCTTAGTGGAACATGCCTTTTTAGTGGTGGTAGCCTGACTTATTAATTAATGTTAGGATTCTTTCTTTTCTGCAAATAATGATGGCATCAATTTTGCAGAGAGAAACTGTGATCATTTGCTTTTGTCATTTACAAAGGGCACTGCTGAATGTGAGGGGAATCAGCATGAGACTCTTTGTCAAAGACAACTATGGTTTAATATCAAAGGGAAAGTAGGAGGTTCTTAGAAATGAGAAGGAAGACTTTAAAATCTCCTTGGGGAAAGCCCTGTAAAGTTCAAATATTTCCCATCTGATCCTCTCCTTTCCACTTATTTCCTCATTTATCTCCATTCCCCACAGAAAAATGCAGGTTCTCTCCATCTGCTGCCCAAATACTTTGCTTCTTTTGTATTAAATCACTCCAGTCACTGTGCACTATAAGTGTTGTGCTTTCTAGTCCTTCCAGAAACATAAATATAGGCTCTTAACCTCTCAGATTGTTCTTTCACTGCTTCCTCACTCCTTCAATATTTTTTAAAGAAGAGGTATCAAATACAGGATATTCCAGGATGGCCTAAACTACATTAAAATATAATTGTGAAATATTTAATAAAATACATTAAAAGATGTTACATTTTATAAGTCAATATGAGGCTCACAGAAATCCCTAGATAAGTATGAGTGTCCCCAATTTCTGTTTGAGTTTGACACCTTTGATTTACAGACATAAAATACAACTCTTTATTTGTCTATTTGTTTATTCTAGTCATTTTGAGGATTAGAAACAAAATCTGTAATAAAAAAAGTTCTTATTCTGTTTGAATACATGTTCTTTGTTCAAACTTTTAAAAAAGACTACTATTGGTCTGAAATTTTCAGACTATCACTGACAATCTAAAAATTTGTAAGTATATAGTCATATAAATAGATAGGAGATAGACTTTACTATTTAAATTAGGTTGTTATTATTTCATCTAAGTTAGAAGAGTTAATAAAATCTTGATTACTTATAAAGTCCCAAATCCTTTGCAAGCCAACAATCTCAGCACCATTGTTACTTCCTACATGAGGTGTTTTCATATAACCTATATGTGATAACTCTTCCAAATACACACACACATATACATATATGAACTTTATCTCAATTTTTGTATATATTCTTGTAACCTGGGTTTCATTCAAGATGGGAAAGATATGTATGTCTCTATGTATGTGACATGAGTACACATGGGATGGGAAAAAATGAATGTAAGAAAGGGGAGGAAATGGTTCCTCGTATAATTACAAAAGAACCTTTTTAAGAGAAAAATATTAGCTTCTAGATATTTTTTTGGCACTGATTTGGGAGAGATAGCTATTTATAAATATCAAGATTCTTAAAATATCCCCATTTCCAAAGTCTTCCTTTATACATATTTATTTATATATTTAGTTTTTTAAAGCTTCTTTATTTTCAAAATGGATGCATAGTTTTCAATATTCACCCTTGCAAATTTATTTTTCTTTCCAAGGGTGTCCCAATTTTTTTTTTCCTCCCTCCCTTCCCCTCACCCACTGCCTGGATGAAAAGTAATCCAATATATGTTAAACATGTGCAATATATATTTTCACAATTATTTTCCTGCACAAGAAAAATCAGATCAAAAAAGGAAAAAAAATGAGAAAAAACAAAATGCAAGCAAACAACAACAAAAAAGTAAAAATACTATGTTGTGATTCGTTCTCAGTTCCCACAGTCCTCTTTCTGGGTGCAGATGGCTCTCTCCAACACAAGGTCATTGGAGTCTGCCTGTTGAATTGATTTCATCAGAATTGATCATCACATAATCTTGGGGTCATTGTATAAAATAATCTCATGGTTCTACTCACTTTACTTGGCATCAGTTCATGTAAGTCTCTCCAGGCTTTTTCTGTGATCATCCTACTGGTCATTTTTTAAAGAACAATAATATTCCATAACATTTATATACCATAACTTATTCACCCATTCTCCAACTGATGGACATCTACTCAGTTTCCAATTCCTTGCTACTACAGAAAGGGCTGCTATAAACATTTTTGCACATGTGGGTCCCTTTCCCTTTTTTATGATCTCTTTGGGAAACAGACTTGGAGATCCACTGCTAGGTCAAAGTGTATGCACATTTTGATAGCACTTTAGGCAAAATTCCATGTTGCTTTCTAGAATGGTTGGATCAATTCACAACTCCATTAACAAAATATTAGTGTCCTAATTTTCTCACACCCCCTCCAACATTCATCATTATTTTTTCTGTCATCTTAAGCCAATCTGATAGGTGTGTAGTAGGAGATACATCTTTATATCTATATATGTGTATATGTGTGTATATACTATGTGTAATGCATTGTGAAGAAAAATTCATTGATATGTAAAATGATTCTATGCTCATGTCTAATAATAGAAGTGATGGTCTTGAGTTCTTTAAAGTTATAGAAACAAGTTCTACCAGGTTTTATCAAGCAGGAAGAATTTCAAGTTTGGGCCTGGTAATCAATTGAATATGTTCTGTTCAAGAAGGCAGCATTAGGAAACTGTAGTCATGAATATGTCAGTTTAAATCATGGATGTGCTTCCTAAAACCTGTTGAATTATTTCATGAGAATAGACTGTTAAATTTTCTTTGAGAGGATTTACTTCTCAGGATATTGGCAAAAGATAAATTAGGGTTTGATTTATTCTTTTTATTGGTTTCTTAAATTAAGAATATGATGGAGAAAATATTATTAATGTAGAATAAACTCATGCATACATTTTTTTAAGAAACACAGAAACATTTACCAGAACACCTTTTTTTTAAAATCCTTTCTATAGTACTTACTAGTTGTTTCACCCTGAGTAAGTCATTGCTTACAATTTCCCTCAGTTTTCTCATCTTAAATTAGAGTTCATAGAATTGATGCCATCTAAAATTTTCTCAATATTTAAATTTATTTTCTTATCAGAAGACATGTATAATTATTTAGAGTCAGAGTTTCTAACCTTGTATCTATAATTTACTAGTTATGCAAAGTTGAGGAAATCATTCTGAATCTTATGTTTTCAGTCTACAATAGAATAAGATTGTACTAAGTCGTTGGAGCCAAGATGGCAGAGTGAAGACACTGACTCTCTGTTTCGTCCTCTGACCTTCTCTCAAATCAACAATAAAATAAGCCTCTGAATTGATCTTAAATCAACGAATCCAGAAATATTTGGACTAAGAAACTCTGCTTGCAGTTACTTCTGGAGAAGTTCATAGCAGGTCTGATTCACTCGGGCATCGGGGATAAGCAGTTTGCTCGGTGCAGTCCGGAAAGGAGAGCAGAGAACGGGGTAGGACTCAGCTCAGAGTGGCTGAATAAATTATGGTATATGAATGTTATGGAATATTATTGTTCTGTAAGAAACGACAAACAGGAGGATTTCAGAGAGGCCTGGAGAGACTTGCATGAACTGATGCTGAGTGAAGTGAGCAGAACCAGGAGATCATTATTCACGGCAACAACAGTACTATATGACGATCAGTTCTGATGGACATGGCTCTCTTCAACAATGAAATGTCTCAAACCAGTTCCAATTGTTCAGTGAAGAAAGCCATATACACCCAGAGAGAGGGATGTGAAATGTGGACCACAACATAACATTTCCATGGTCTCTATCAATGTTTGCTTGCTTTGGGTTTCCTTTCTCAGATATTTTTTGTTCATGTAGATATGATTGTTCTTGCACAAGATAAGTATGGAAATATGTATACATATATTCGACTTGTCAAGTATTTTAAAATAATTAATATTTAATGGACTTCCTGCCATCTAGGGGAGGGGAGGGGACTGGGGGGGAATGGAAAGCTTTGTAAAGATTAATGTTGAGGAACTACCCATACATATGTTATGCAAATAAAAAGCTTTAATTAAAAAAAAGATTGTACTAAGTCTCTATCTTTTCCATATTAATGTGATATTTTTGGAGAAAATATGGAAATTTGCATGTACACTTCCTTTATTTCATCATGCTATTTCAATCTATTCTTTTAGACTTTTGAATTTTTTTAAATTAACATATATTTCAATATATTATTCTATTGGTAGCATTAGAAGTTTATTGGCAACAGGAAAGATGATCATTATTCTAATCACTGAATAAAAAATGCTCTTATTGAAAGTTAAAGAATACACAGTCAGAGACTTGGATAATAAGAGCAAACATGATAAAACTTGCCTAACTTTAATATTTAAAATAATTCTGAATATTTGGAATTTTGCACTGATGCTTAGCAATTATATCAATGGAGTATAGATAGCAGCAAGATCATGCTAATTGGAACTTTTTTTTATTAATAGGCTTATGATTTGAATTGTTTTCTATTTTCTCTTTTGGAATCTCTTGGAAAATCTGAATCAGAAAGTGGTTAAGAAAGAAGCAAAAGGCATTCAAGGTTTTGAATAATTAACTATAATCTCATTCAAGACATGAACTAGAAACTAAGACCCACTTATATTTATATTGTCAGAGCCAAGTGACCCTCCTCTCTGCAGACAAAGCCATTATATATATATATATATATAACATTAGATCACTGAGAGTTTAAACAAGGGTCTTCATGGTTCTGATTTGCAAAAGAAGCAAATAAGAGGGGGCGGAGCCAAGATGGCGAACTGCGGACAGCTTTCTCTGTGAACTCCCTCCGACATTCCCCCAACCCAGACATAGTAAGCCTTAAAACTGGTTTCCGAGTGAGGTCCTCGACAAGCATTTGGACTACAACGCACTTCTATAAAAGATCTACCTTGAAAGAACTCTGGAGAAGGTTAGCCTCAGGGGAAATCGGCCGCTGGTCGCGATCAGACTCCAGCCGGGGCGGAAGTCAGGGCTGCGATAGAGGGGCGGATTTTGGGCACCCAGGAAGCCCCTGGGAGACGCCTGGGCCACTTTGCTCTGCTTGCAGGCAGGTGCTTTGGCAGATCTGCCTTTGGAAGGGGGTGGATGAGAACAGCTGAAAACGTGGTCCTGGTGCGAATCTAGCCCGACCAGCCTCAGACCGGAAGTCAACTCGGCAAACTGCCCCAGGGCAAATATAAATTGTTGCAGTTTTCTCGGCTTTTGACCAATATCCCAACTTTAAACCATGAGCAAGAAGCAGAAGAGAGCTCTCACCATAGAAAGCTTTTACGGAGAAAAAATAGAACAGTCCCCAGATCCTGACATTATGAAAACAATCCCAGATGAAGCCACAAAGGCAGACTTAAGTTGGTCTCCCGTTCAGAAGGCTTACCTGGATGATTGCATTAAGAATCTCAAAAGAGAGCTAGAAGAAGAATGGGGAAATAAATTGAGATCAGGGCAACAGAAATATCAAAAACTGGAAAATAGGACTGGTGAATTGGAAAAAGAAAACAGTTCACTGAAAAACAAAATTGGTGAATTGGAAAAAATCACCAATTCACTGGAAAATAAAAATGGTGAACTGAAAAACAAAATTGGTGAATTGGAAAAAGACAACAATTCACTGA
>JAJPUD010017904.1:0-30073 GCA_023553655.1 Myrmecobius fasciatus
CCCCCCCATCCCTCTTCCCTTCTTGGCCATTAGGCCAATTAGATAATTAGGGCTTCAGAACTCTGGTCACTATGGCATTTCAAAGAGTCAGAAAACTCCAAATGGTTTATCTCAAATACCTAGATAACACCCTCTATCTTTCCTGGCCCAGACTTCCTATCTCTTGTTCAACCACCTTCTTCACTCCCAACTTATTAGAATTTAGGGTCCTACCTGAAATTATGACTTACTAAATGTTTCTCCTCCCTTGCCTTTGTTTCGATGATAGTTGGAGCCCTATAAAAGTCTCTGGAATTAATTGCTAGATGCTGGGTGCTTTGAGATAAGAGTCCCATCCAACTGACTAGTCAAAGCTCTCCACTATTAAAATATTAAAAACCTTAATATATACAAACCTAAAATAAACCTAAGTCTTGCCTCAGTTTCTCTGGCATTTCATTTCAATGAGTTTTTCAGAATCACATAGCTAATAAGTAGTAGACTTGTGCCTTAAAAACATGTCCTACAACATTCTAGTTCTGTACTCTTTCTGATGGAGTGAATAAGATCCCAGCAAAAATCCATGTTTCTGTAGCAACCCAGTATCTAGGTGGGCCCTATGGAAGAGTATTGATAGGAGAAAGTTTTTGTTGAATTTAAGTATAATTTAAGGAGGCCCAGTCCAGTTGAATTTTCAGAGCTACTCCCTGAGGCAAACAGGGAGAAGAATTGATAGGATTGTATCCTTGAATGGACCTTTTGCTACATTAAGTAGGTCTTTATTTGTAGTAGGTTCCTCCTTGACCACACAATTACTGCAACCAATCAGAAGGCCAAGTTATGTCAACCCTCAAGGTCATTTCACTCTTATAAAAGAATCTACCTGTAGCCCAGTCCCCTTCTAACTCCTTTTAGAAAGCTAAATTCCTTTGGGATTAACACTCATCTTATAGCAGCAAGTTCATTAGGTCTTACTGTGCCAAGTGTTGTCTTCCCTCTTGTTAATGGAGAGTTCCTCTAGAGAATTTAGCCTGCATCTTTACTTTTATAAATTGTTAATTCCCTTTTGGAATTCAGCCTACCAGTCAATGTGTATTAATAGCATAGTTACCTTTTGATTTGGAGATGGTCTAAGCTTACAAATTCTTTTGAGACAACTCAGAACACTGGCCTGAAACCCCAATATATTTTGGGGATTAGTCCCTGCTCCCCAACTTTTGATAAACTGCATACAAAGAGTCCTGAAAACCCAATATATTTCTGGGGTTCAGCATCCTCACACTTCCATACCCCATCATTTCTACTATACCATAAGGTTTTGTAAATCTCCTAAATTTCTTCTAATTACACATGCAAGGGCTAATCATTTCCATGGCCTAAATCAGATAGACTAAGAAAAAAAAAAGGGCATCTAAGTGGTACAGTAGATAAGAATGTGGGGCCTAGAGTTAGGAAGACATATTTTCCTGAGTTCAAATTTAGCTTCAGACATATTCTAGCAGTGTGACTCTAGGCAAGTCATTTAATCCTATTTGTCTCAATTTTCTCATCTGTACAATTAGCTGGAAGAGAAAATGGCAAACCATTCCAGCGTCTTTGCCAAAAACAAAACAAAACAAAAAACAAATAAACCTCAAACAGGGTCACTAAAAGTCAGACACAATTGAAAAAGACTGAATGACGAGGAGAAAAAAAGGGCCATAGTTGTGATATTTTTATCTCTTAGAAGTAACAACATTTTCTCTTAGTTTCCTACTGTGTTCTGATTCACAAGCTTGAAGCTATAACATAATTGCTCTACAAAGTAGTTGTTAATTATTTAGCATTGGTTATTGAAGTGGGAAAAAAATAATCAAAGCTGCATCACAGCCTGAATTCTATCCTAGGCAGGTGACTTGAGTCTTATCTTCTGCAAGCATGCTTCTGGAGATAAGGGAGGAGCACAAATGAATTTGGATTGAATCTGGGTATCAAAAGATTGTAGTATTGTCCAATAAAATAAAGTAATGCTGAAATTACTTAGAACTATTGATAAAAACACAAGGGATGTAAAAACATCTACACACATTTCAATTCCAGTCACTTTCTCTACAAATCAGCTTTATCAGCTCTATTAGCAGGGGAAGCTGATAAAAATCTGAAGTAGACTTCCTACTGTCTAGTCTCTTAAGTGTCAGGAATAATATATTCCCTATTACAAATGTCCTAGAGGTAGAAGCAGCTGCCGCTTCCAAGACTGCTATAACTTATTCCTTGGGATAAACATCTGCCTTTATGCTCATTAAAAATTACTTTAAAAATAGGAAATTGAGTAAACACAAACTAATAAGCAGACTAGCATAGGCTAACTGCCAAGCACAGACTCACTCTGCATGTGGATGGGTTTCCTACTGGCGTCAGACTTGGCTTGAGGTTTCATTCATTTTTTTTTCTTGTTTATTCCTATTGATTTCTATATTCATGCTTTTCTTTGGCCTCTCATGTTATAATGTTAATTCTAAACAGTGAAAATATTGAATCCCAATCTTTTTGGATTTAAGGAAGCAAACAACAAGAATATATTTCATGCTTAAAGTATATAAGTACTATATATAATGTATATAAGTATTATTGGGGATACCAAAAAAAAGGGAAAAAAATCACTGTCCTCAAAGAGTTTCCATGCTAATTAGAGAGAAAACATACATGAATATGTGTGTAGGTATAGAACTGTGAAAACTATTTCCTGACTTTGTGATTATATCACCTATTCCCTTCTTAAAAACTCTGTGTTAACAGGGCTCTCTCTAGGTCTTCTGTCTCTTTCCATTTAATGAGATTAGAATTATTCTATTTTAAGGAGTTTGTCCTACCCACAGGGATAACTGGAGATATCCTGAGGTGTTTTAGTGCCAGATTTGAATGACAAACCTGGTGCTGACCAAAAAAAAAAAAAAAAAAAAAAATAAAAAAAAAATAAATGAGCATCCCCTGTAGGGTACTCTCCCAACTTGTACTTGTACTTTTTTGTTGATTTCCTAGAAAGTGGCTGCTTTCTCAGGTAAGGGTAAATCTGTGGATCTTTACTCCTAATGCTATCCTTTATAATCCCTGGCAGTTAAGTCTTTCCATGAACATTTAGCCAGTAAACATTGTTGATATTATTTTTCAGTTGCATCCAACTCTTTGTAAGCCCCTTTGGGATTTTCTTGGCAAAAACACTGGAGTTATTTGCCATTTCCTTCTCCAGCTCATTTTACAAATGAGTAAACTGAGGCAAATAGGGTTAAATGACTTGTCCAGGATCATTCAACTGATAAGTATCTGAAATCAGATTTGAACTCAAGAAGATGATTCGATTTGACCCTAGGTTTGGTACTCTATCCGCTGTATCACCTAGCTTCATTCATCTCTTCAGATCCTTGAAGTTGCTTCTTTCTGAGGTGATAGTTTTTATATTTGTGCCTTTCATGAAAGTGTGTCTTTGCTCCCAGCTGGATTCAGTGTCTCTATTGCTTAGGCAACTCTGATTCAGTGACATGGCTGATGGGGAGAGGAAGTAAGAGAACAATAGGTAATAGGGGTTATCACTTCAAGACTATTTCAAGGGTTGGCATCTACTTTCTTAGGGCTTTATTTAAAGCTTTAGTGAGAGTAGCTAATTTGTTTAGACAATAGTCTATTGCTGTTGTTTTCATCTCAGGGACTAGTGATATATTTACTATCTCAACATCTTCTCTTCCAGTCCTTTTGTTACTATGAGGGGTGTGTGTGTGTGTGTGTGTGTGTGTGTGTGTGTGTGTGTACTCTCTCCATTACATAAACAAGCTAGTTGGCTAACTGGGACCTCTCCTAACTTTTTGGGCTTATGGGGCAAAATGTATGTAAAAATAGGTGTAAATATGTGGAACTTTGGGCAGTTTTTCTTCTTCAATCAATTCCTGTGGTTATAATGAGAGCAATATGAAGGAAAGTGGCTAAGACATATGTTGGTGAGATCTTCTCTCTTCCTCTTATGCCTTCCTCTCTCCCCATTTATTTTTATGTATGCCAAAACTAGGGAATATATTACAGGATTAAAACTTTAGAGTTCAAAGGAACTGAGAGGTCATCTAGTACAAGTCTTTAATCTTACAAAAGAGGAAACTGAGGATGAGAGGGTTTAAGTGAGTTAGCCAAAATTATACATAATAAGCTACTTAAAACTGCATTAAGTCTTTTGGAGATATTGGGTATGTGTATAAGTCACAGAGTCTCTAAAGCAAAAAATACTGAAAGAAAATGTTTAGTTTTCATAGGAACTCCCTGCTTGTTTTATTAGCCTCATTATAGTAAACTGTTAACCAGCAGAGTTAAGGAATGGGATAGTTTGGTTAAATGAATTTTCTGGTTAATAGAGGGAAATTATAAATGGGTAAATTACCCATTTTCAAAACCTGCATCATGCAAAAGAGCTGGACATAATTGAATTTTTCTTAGATGACAAAGAAGGTATTTTGGGATATTTAAATGCCTTGGGGTCCTATTTTGAAAATCAAATTTTGTACTGGCAAAGCATGAAAGTGCTGTTTGATAGAAGTTTCCAGTTGATAAAGTCATACTAAGCAGATTTTACTGTAATTAAATCCTTGATAATTAGAGGAAGAGAGGCAACTTCGAATGGTCCTTCTGGTTAGAGCAATGTACTACAAAAGGGATTCTCACATTGCCTTGTAGTTTTATTCTGTCAAAGCAAAAGAAAAACAACAGTGAAATGGAGACATGCTATATTTTCAGCGTTTTCACTTGTATAGTTCTATTTCTTCCTTTATTGTTTATATTTAAAAATTATATTTAGGTATACAACTATCCAGTGGTTAAATCTGGACCCATGCCTAGGTAAAACATTCTTTGAATAATCGCTTGAATCAAATGTCAAATGGCAGGAATTGAAATTAAAAGAGACGTGAAAGAGGCAATAAAGTTAAAATCAATACAGTTGATTACACAAAGGGTTGAGTTATGCTTCTTTTATAGCTAGTCCAATTTTTAGGATAGATAGAGCCCCAGGGATCTATTCTCCCATTGGTGTGCACGCTTTATTCCTATTTACTTTAATGAGCCTAACCAGTGGGAAACAAGGGGAAATAGATTCTCTAGATCTTGTTTCCTATTGTTAGCTACAAAAAATCCTTTACTAAGTACAGATTGTGTTTTACTTTTGAGTATTGCAGGAAATTCCTGAGTCATATACACCTAACCTATGTTTATGCTTCTTCCATAAGAATATACATCTCCTGGTTCCCTTAAAAACTCTGCTTCACTCCTTGTCCCCTTTTGATTCTGAAGATACCATTACCTGGGGCCCGAGTAATCCTCCTTGACACTTCACTAACTCCTCTTCTTTTCCCTGACATAGATACTCTCATTCTCTGTCAGAAGCTGCACAAAATTTCTCCGTCACCTTAATTTGTAAGTCTGATAATTCTGGCAATTGCCTAAAAGTGCTCAAGCTATTATGATAAAAGAGTGTTGCAACAATTAAATCAAGATTACCACCATAGCATTTAGGGTCTATATTGTAGTACAATAGGTTTATGTTTGTTGTCCTGCTCTATTTTTAATCAGGTTCTATTTAGTACAATCAGAGATTATATCTTTCACCCAAATGCCTAATTGACTTATTTAAATATTATTCTACCATTCCATGGTATAAAAAGGGATAGGCATAGCCTAGAATCCAAGATGCCTTAGTGATGGTTGAGAGACTTCATTGGAATATTTAACTTTCCAATGTGTTATGCTTTTTATTAAAGCTTACTTCTGCTTACTTCTTTAGTGTTGTCTCTTAGCAACAATCAACATAGCATTTGTCCTTCTAAATAAATCATAATTAATTTTAGAAGAAATAAAGCCAAGCTAAAAATCTAGGCTTATTTGCTTCACTAAATCAGAGCAAACATTTAAAAAAATGCAGCTACATTTAATTAAATTTAGTCAATAAGCTTTTATTAATTGTTTACTATTGTCAGGCATGTGCTAGGTGCTAATGTTAACAAACAAAAGCCAAAACATAGGTACTTGCATTTAAGGAACTCACATTTTAATAAGGGAGACAACATGTAAATTATATGTGTGTATGCAAAGTTTTTTCCACATAAATGGAAAATTATTGCAGAGGAAGACATAGAGGGGACTCCACAGGGAGGGAAGAAGACCAGGAATTCAAGTGTTAAGGAGTATATTAAAAGTAGAAATTTACCTGAGGCTACTCTCTCTCTCTCTTTTTTTTTTTGTTTCACTTCCCTATGCTTATTTCTTCCTTCAGAATCTTCTACTAAAGCTCAGTTGAGCCCATAGTGCTAACTGTGTAGAGGAGGAAAAAGGAAACTTGGGAAAAAGCCTGGACAAGAGGTTTGATACCTATAACTTAGAGTTGGATGGCTCAGTGTTCATAGTGTCCTACGTTTGACTAAAGATGATAATTTGTATACAATGTTTTCTTCCCCATACCTTTCCCTAAACCAAACTCTTTTCCTTCAATTTAGATATTATACATGAATATAATTAGTATATAGGCCATACTGAAATAGAGATATTTTATCAAAAGTCACTTAGTTTCAAGAGAGGTTCTTAGAATCTTAGAGCTCTTCTACACTTCTTCGTGTTCTATCTCCTTCCTAGAAGATCACTTTAGTTCTGAAATCTATACCTCGTCAATATTCTCTGCTTCTGGAACCATTCTCTACTGGAGTGTTCTCTTATTAATTGGTTCCCTCTAGTTGGAAGATAGAAAACTTTTCCTAGAACCTAGAACCATTAAAGATGGTACCAGGATAGTCATCTCTTCTGGATTTCTCCATCTTGCCTTTGTACCTTCTTTTCCCACCTGTGTGGGATGGGTGCTAGATCCCCTTTCCCAAACTGACTAATCAGAGACATCTTCAGGTACAAAGAGAATGCATTTATTTAGTCCCGGCAGGGAGAGGCCCAGACACACCCGGGAAGCATCTTAGGTCCCAACCTGTGCTCAACCTGACAAGCCAGAAACAAAAAAGTTGTTAAATAGCAAAAGACCCAAGTCTTTTCACTGGATAGATTAAAAGGAAATAACTATCACTGACCAAGTCTGCTTCTTGTGGTTCACATCCCTTCCTGTTACTTCCTGTCACTGACCTAGGGTCTTGGCCTTTAAAAACTTCTAGGCCTTGGGATCATGTGACTTCCTGCAATCTGGGCCCAAGACCTGATCTTCCGGCTCTGCAGTCCTCTGGGAATAGGGATCCCATGACTTAGGCCTAGTCTCATAGACTTCTTGAGAATGCTTCCCCTATCTATCTCACTCACACCCCTGCCTCCTAAATTCCTTTTATGTGTTGTTTTTCCTTAATAAAATGAAAGATCCTTGAGGACAGGGGCTGTCTTTCTCCTTTACTTGTATTATTGTTTAAGTTTGTATTTATATTTCCAATGTAGGCCACAGTGCTTAACTCACTGTAATTTATTATTGCTTGTTGCTTTACTTAATTAGAATAATTTATTTTATTAAATATCACATGATTAAAAATGATCTAGTTCAAGACATATATTTTACGGATGGAGAAAGAGGCCTTAAGATGTCCCAATGGTGACAGTTGCAAGACTCAGTCATCATATTACTTCTCTAACATGCTTATACATTTTTAAAACAGTGGTAGCATTGCTTTTTTGCATACATTTCCATTAAGTTGATCTCTAATGTTGAACTCCTAACAGTAAGTTTAAACAAAACCAACCAACACAGCAACTTTATCTGCCATTTCACATTTGTAGTCCCTACATTTCTACTGAGACAATTAGGTTTCTTTTTCAGTTCTCCAGGATCAAAATAAATAATTCACCATAGTTTGACCACTTTTTAGGTATTTTTATGATTTATATTTTTATAGTCAATGAATATATTATTTTCCCAGTTCCACATTCTTCATTTTGTATCACTTTATATAGAACAGAAGATTTGTTCTATATAAATAGAAGATAGAAGAGATAGCAGAGGCCATCCCTCAATTGAAATAATTTAAATCCCACAACTGCTAGTTAAAAGGACAATGTGAACCTGTTCTTTTGATTCCTGAGTCAATGATCTTTCTGCCATATTTTGCAATCATATTCAATTATATCCATTTACCATAATTGGTCCAGCCATTTCTTAATTGTGCTCATTAAGTTTGTTTGCATTTTTTTCTACCACACAGAGTGTGGTTAGGTGCCCTTCCTTGTTGGAATTTACCTCTCAGGGGGGTATATGCACAGTAGTGAAATTTCTAGATCAGAGGATAGTTCAGTGAATTTATTTGAGTAATCCCTCATTAATTTCCAGCATGGTTGGATTAATTCATAGCTCCAACAACAGTATATTAGAGCATCTTCCCTACTATTGTTAAAAATAATATTCTTGAGAATTTGTTTTCTAGTGGCTTTTTTAATGATATTTAGGCAAATTATAAATTGTACTGTTTAAAATAAGCCTAACAATATTAACCATGACTTGAAATAGTCAAATTGCTCTCCAGATGCAATTTAAACAATCATCATTTTTGTACATTTGGATAAAAAGCCCTAATGATAATGTTTGATATTTATAAAAGAGTCACATGTACCAGTATTAAGAGGACAATTAAATAATTAACTAGAACTAATTTATAATAAATATTTGTCATTGAAAATTATGCCCTCCTTTATGTGATCATTAAAGAAAATACAAAGATTTGTCTGCAAAGATTTCACATACATTCTCACTATTTGATATAATAACAGTAGGAAGTATGGATGCATGCTGGGTAACCACAATATCGATTTTTGGACTATTTACTAATTTAATTTAATTTAATAACTGAGTTATTTATATAAAATAGCTGTATACCCTGGGGCAAATCAATTAAGTATTCTGTGCCCTGGGTAACTTTCTAAAACAAATCAGATATAGATCTACACTGAGAGAGGGCATTTTCTCAATGGCAGTTCCCTATATCAATAATATCATAGATCTGCATATCTATAGGCATATAGATATATATTATGCATATTTATATATAGACCTCATCTATATGTATATATGGTTATATTATAAATCATGTAATATGCCATATATAAATGAGGAAATTTAATAATAACTATTACCAATACCATCACCACTGCTTTGATTGAAATTTATGGAATATTTAAACTTTGCAGAATACTTTGATAGGGTATATAATACAGTAGCTGGAGTTTTGGATTTGAAGTCAGAGGTTGAGATGTAAATTCCAGATTTCTCAATTATTAACAATGTGACCTTAAATCACTAAACATGCCTGTTTCTCAGATTCCTCATTTGGAAAATGTATGGGTTGAACCTCTAGGATCCTTTTCAATTCTATAATTCTATGAGCTTACTTTATCCTTATAATAATCCTATGATATAAGTACAACAGATATTATTGTCCTCATTTTATAGATAAGAAAACTGTATCTGAGAAAAAATTTGTCAAAAGTGTCTGAGCTGAGATTTGAATTCACATGTTCCTGGCTCCAAGTTTAGTATTCTTTGTACAAAATTATGAGCTGTTTCTTTCTCAGAAATGATGGCTATATCATCAGTCTTACTGGTAAAATTTAAAACATTTCAATTTAATGTAGGGGGACTTTAAAGGCCAAAGATGAAAGACAGTTGCAAAATAAATAATTCTTGGGCTTTCACATGTGCAGAGTGGTATTTGCATACATTCTACATCAAATTTATTTTCAGGGATATTATATCCGGAACAACATGGTATAATAGTGGAAAAGAAACATGAAGCATGAATTTAGAACTAGAAGGAAATTTAGAGGTCAATTGTTTCATTAACTATATATATATGTATATATATATATATTTTATTAAAGCTTTTTATTTGCATAACATATGTATGGGTAGTTCCTCAGCATTGATCTTTGCAAAGCTTTCCATTACAAATTTTCCCCACAGTCCCCTCCCTTCCTCTAGATGGCAGGAAGTCCACTACATGTTAATTATATTAAAATACTTGACAAGTCGAATACATGTATACATATTTCCATACTTATCTTGCTGTGCCAGAACAATCTTATCTACAAGAACAAAAAATATCTGAGAAAGGAAACCCAATGCAAGCAAACATCGATAGAGATCATGGAAATGATATGTTGTGATCCACATTTCATATCCCTCTCTCTGGGTGTATATGGCTTTCTTCACTGAACAATTGGAACTGGCAATAACCATATTTTTAAGGAAAAGGAAACTTAGGTCAAGGGACTTGCCTAAGATCACACAAAAGCACCTCAAACTCCAAATCTAGCACACTTTCTGGTTACCTCTTGCATCAATAATCCTGCTGCCAATTCCTTGTGAGAATTCAAGAAAGTTCTTTATTTTTTTGTTTATTCCTTTAAATACTAGAAGTAATAATGCCTTATCCTCTTTATCTCAATGCAAGGGTAAGGTAGGGTGGGGTGGTGGTAACAGGATATTTTTGATGATCAGATAAGTAAACTGTGAAAAGAAATGAAACATTTTACAAATATAAGGTGATATGTTTACTGCTACAGAGTCAGGATGCCATTTGTTAATATCCCCTTTCATTTTCTCCTCTAGTCAGTTCCTCCTTGTAATTGCATCGTCTCTGCCACTTCTGGCCTCATGTTATTGACTGCGATGAAAATTAATCTACTGTCTTTCTCTTGGCAGCATGGAATAATAAATAAGAAAGCTGGCCTCAGAATCAGGACTGAGCTTATCTCACCTCTGACACAGTCTGTCTGGGTGACCTTGCGCAAGTCATTTGACCTTTTAGTGCTCAAGACAATTAGCAAAGACCATGAATTGCTAAGATCAGATAAGGTGCCAACCTGCATTGGTATAAGGAGTTAGCTCATTTGTGAGTTCTTCATACCAATGAAATCACAGGTTAAGACAGTCTCCCTGTGGTCTTTAATCAGTTATATACAATGTATAATTTAGTTTAATGGTTTGATAAGATTAGAAACCTAACTCCTCCTTAAACCTCCAATGTATATCTTGACTTTCCCTTGCCATTATAAATGGATAATGCTGCTTCTCATAGAAATCCTCTATTATAAAAGCTTGAAGATTTGAAAATAAAACAAAAAAATTACTTAAGCACTCTATTATTTTAATTTTCTTTAGATGTATGAAAAATTAAGTGGGTTTCACATATTTAGCTAGTCAAGCAAAATAAAGACCTCCTTTTCCAAAGCTTCTTAAACTGTGGGTCATGACTCCATTGCAAAACTGAATGTGGGGAGGGGGAGTCTCAAAAAAATTGACAACAGTAAAAGGTGTCAACTATTCCACCAAGATTTAATTCTTTATGTAAAAGTAAATCATGTCAGCATGCAAATTTACTTTCATATTTAATAAATGGTAAAATTATATGTATACTAGAGAATTGCTTTAAAATAAATTTGTTTATGCTTTTTTAATCAGTACATGTTTGATTTGTATGCTGATTTTATATTCCTGTATACCTGGGGTCTCATAAACATTCCTTAGGTGAAAATAGTTTAAGAGCCCTGTCCTATTTCTCAAGGAACCCAGTCTAACAATGGGACACCAGAGCTTTTTCTTGATCATTTCTGTCAAAAACAGGTCAGTTTTTTTATAATGATGTACTAAACAGAAGCCACTAGGTGGCAGCAAAGAGTAAGCTAACAATTTAGACATTAAATTAGAAATGGAGATTTACTGTGGCATATCAACCACACTTTTCTAGGAAGTGAAGGCTAGTGAAATTGCTTGTTACTTTCTCTTTTCTAAGATATTATCCTTTAAAAAAAAAATAAAAATAAGGCCCAAACAACACAGTCTGCTTCTGCTTGCAATGACAATAGGGCAATCCATTCTTTCAGGTAATTCTTTCTATTCCTTTCTATATTTTGGCTATTGCAGGAAATTAAATCTTGAATCAGTTACTATAATGAGTGCAATCTGATTGGATTAGTAGGAACAAGGTCAGCAACAAGCCAAACAGCTGCTGTTAATAATGAGTGGGAGAAAAGAAGGTTATGCCCTCAGAAGCCTGTTTTTTTCTAGAGAGTGCTGACCCCTGTTAAATTCAAAGAGCTTCTCTTTAAATTTCCTAGCATAATAATAAATCCAGTGTTGGGAAAACCATCACATTACACACCAATATACATGTACTTGCTAAACAATTTTCTTTCCCAAATAACTATATCAAATGTTTATACAGCATTTTCAAGTTTAAAAAGCACTAAAATTTTTTTATGTCATTATCTCATAACAACTACCTGATAAGGTAGGTGTTATTAGCCTCATTTTACAAATGAAGCAACTGAGATTGGCAACAGTTAAGTGATTTTCCTTAGGATCACACAATTAGTAATTTAGACAAAATATGAACTCGGTTCTATTGACTTCAAGTCCAGAATTTTATCTATTTTCCTACCTAATTACCACCAAATTGATTGCTTTTCTTCAGTTTTAAACTTGAAGATGGGTGGTGGTCACTTTCTGTGGGTTTGAGTCGTATAAAAAAATCATAAAACCTGGGCTAGCACACCCTAATATGAACATTATCACTGGCTTCTCTCCTCAGAGTGTTCCTCTGTGCCATTATAAAACTGTTTTTGAGAGCAACCCTTAGTGGCCACAATGCTGACTCCTGTCCCAGCTGGACTATGTCTTCCAAGAGGTCACTGAAGGAGAGTGTACTATCTTCATTGTGGTCATATATATATCTTTTTAAATTTCAGTGTTTTTCTCTTAACAGGTAAAAACTGGGAGTTTAATTAGTCCTCTCCTTTTCTCCCTTCTGCTAGCA
The DNA here is from genome assembly GCA_023553655.1 of Myrmecobius fasciatus. NCBI lineage: Eukaryota > Metazoa > Chordata > Mammalia > Dasyuromorphia > Myrmecobiidae > Myrmecobius > Myrmecobius fasciatus. Next base: position 12,777 of record JAJPUD010017904.1, read on the forward strand.
TTATAGGAAAATTTCATGAGAACAAAGGATATTTAGTAAATCCTGTAACAAATTGTGGTAGGACAACAAATGAACTTTTCTCAGAATGTAATACATTCTTAAAATGCAAAAGCCATTTAAATATTCTGTGTATATGTTCATTTATTGTATATATAAATATCAAATGTTGATGTATTCTTTACCTGTTTTGGGGGACTGTGTGTTATGGAGGATTCATTTGGTAGGATCCTAAAGATTTTTATGATGTATAGAGGTAAAAATATAATAATTAAAAATACTAATTTAAAATTAGATAAATATGCTGCTTTCTATTTCACAGGCATTTGTGCTTCATAAGAATTCTCCTTTTTATTCTTATAGAAAAGTGGAAGTAAGATGTAATATTTATTCTCTAAGTACTATTTATTAAATGCTTACCATGTTTCAACATGAAGACTAAAAAGACACAATTAGTCAAGCAAACAAGAACTTATTATGTACCTGATAATGTGCAAATGGAGAGAAAAAGACAGAAAAAAGACTTTGTTGAGCTACATGAACACTGTCCTCATGGAGCCCATTGAGATATAGGGAAATAGATAACATACATATAAAGAATATAATATGTCAAGAGCAAAATTAAATATAGAATGAAATGAAAGATTTGAAATTAGAAAAAAAGTCAGTTTTAAAGATGGGGAAGAGGACAAGCAAAATCTTTGAGGAAAAAGTGAGATTTGATCTGGTCTTGAAGGATTATTAGGATTTTAAAAAGTGAAAGGGAAAGGAAGGAAAAAAGGACATTTGTGGCATACAGATTGGGATGAACTAAGAAATACAATTGAGAAGGTATAGAGTGTTTTGGAGTTGGCACCCAGCCTAGTCTGGCTGAACTATAGGTCATATATGAGATAAGCCTGAATAAGTAAGGAGGGATCAGATTGTGGTGTCATGAATTATATGCTATATAGTTTGTTCCTTAAGTATTATCTTTCACTGTTTTATCAACAAAAACATGAAGTGGGAGAAGCAGGATAGCAGTTGGTTAACATCCCTACAGTTTTTAATATTGTTGTCTTGATGCTCACTTCTTCAGTTTCAAAAACACAGAATAGAGATTCTCATCTCTTTATCTCTATGTCTCTATATCCTCTTCCCTACTTACTAATACATGTCTTCTTCCCTCTCCCCCTTCATCTTTCTTATTTCTTCATCAAGCATCATTCTCTTTGTTGACTTCAATGATATCTCCCTTCTATGAAGATGACTCCTAAATCTATATTTTTAGTTCTAGTTTCTGATCACTAGACCTGTATTTTCAGCTCTCCACTGGACATTTCTATCTGCGTATTCTTCTGGCACCTCAAACTTAGAACACCCAAAACCAAACTGATTGTTTTTACCCTTAAACCTGTTTCCTTTCTGAAGGCACTGTTTCTGTCTCAAGCACTGCCATTAACCTGGGCTTCTATCTTTATACCCCTTGGGGATTTCTTTGCTTCACCATGTTAACTCATCTCTAAGATTCAGATACTCAAAGCATCATAGGATTATAGATCTAGGGATAAAAGGGACCTCAGAGCCTATTTAGTCCCATCTTTTCTAATTTTTTTTTAGCAGATGAGGAAAAACTGAGACAAAAGGAAGTAAAATGACTTGCCAAGGTCAAAAGTAGTAAGTGTCAGAAGTATTATTTGAAACTAGCTCTTCAGACTTTAGTCAGTGGTCTTTCCCTCCCTGCAACATCATCTCTCACATTTGTTGCTTCATATTTATTCCCATGACCACCTCACTTGTTAAGGATCTTATTACTATTCTTCTGGAAATGATCAATCATTTCCCTACATATCTTTTTACTTTCACTGTCTGCATGCTCCAATCTATCCTTCCCAACATAGATTACCTTTTCTTACACACAGATCTTGGCTATGGCATTCCTATGCTACAGAATCTTCAGTGACATCTATTGTTTCTTAGGCAAAGTTCACACTCCTTTTTCTAGCTTTTAATGATCTCTACACTCTGATAACAACTTGAATTTTCAGTCTTATTATCAGTTCCTTCCATGAATTTTAACTAAGGCCAAATTGGATGATTTTATGCCCCCTGTATGTGCACTGTGCCCTATCTCATTGGTTCAGATTATTCTCTGTGCCAGAAAGCTTACTTGATTTTTGTCTGTTAGACTATTCCTTTAAAGCTTAAATCAAACACTACATCCTCTAGAAAGCTTTCTCTGACTTCTCCAATTGGTGAGAATTAGTTTCCAAAATTGGTTTTCTTGAAAGCTCATGTAATGCTTTGATTTATAACTCTGTAAGACATTTGTTATATAATATTGTGCATTGTAGCTACACATGTTACTGACTTATATTGGATTACATACTCCCTAAAAAAAGGCTCCACTAAACTACATAACTCTACTAATATGAGGTAGTTATAGGGCAGCCACATGGTACAGTGGATATAATGCCAGATCTGAAATTAGGATTGTCTGAATTCAAATTTAGCCTCAGATGTATCTTAGCTGTGTGAACTTTGGCAAATCATTTAAGTAGTGTTTGCCTTAGTTTCCTCATCTATAAAATGGGGATAATAATAGCATCATAGAATTGTTGTGTGGATCAAATGACATAATAATTATAAATTACTTAGCAAGGATTCTGGTATATAGTATTTTTTAAATGTTAGCTATTATCAATAATTATTATTACATTGCTTTGTACATAAGAGAGGATTGAGAAAATGCTTCTTAGTTGATCTTGACATTGTCTCCAGTGTTACTTATTCATTTCACCAATAAAGAAAATGATGAAGATTATTATATCAATTTATAGAAATACTAAAAAGAGTAGGTAGTATTTAAATATTTCTTTAAGTTTTACAAAATGCCTTAATCATATTAACTAATTTGAACCTCTTAGCAGGTATGTAAGGAAGGTATCATTATTTCCCCTTACTTACAAATGAAAAATGTGAGGCATATATAAGTAATGACTTGTCCAAGGTCCCACAGGTACAGGGTATCCAAGGCGAGATTTGAATTCAAGTCTTCCTTACTCTAGGTCTTGTACTCTGTTCATTGTACCACCCATGGTCTTTAGTAGTTTAATTGTATGACTCAGGGCAGCTGGGTGGTACAGTGGATAAAGTGCTGGGTCTGACTCAACTTCCTGAGTTCAAATACTGCTTCAGAGTCTTAATAGCTTTGTCATTTCACCCTATTTACCTCAGTTTCTTCATCTGTAAAAATCAATTGGAGAAGAAAATGGCAAACTACTTCAATGTCTTTGCCAATAAAACCCCAAATGGGGTCAACGAATAGTTACAACTGAAAAATGACTGAACAATACTCATGATTCTTCCATCACAGCATCTAACAGCAAGGAACACCGAATAAACTCATAGGACACTTCTTGATGCTTGCATACTTTATTATAGCCATTAACAAAGGATCATAGATTTAGAACTGGAAGGGGCCTGAAATGTCACTGACTCCAATACAACTCTAAGAAAAATAAGCAACCCCTGATCAGTAAGCTATGAAGAATTACAATCTTCAGGGCTAAGTCTCAAGGACCAATTTTTATTTTCAAAGTATTTGATTTTCAACATGCCTGAATACTCTTAGACAATTAGGACATAGGGAGACAGAACAATTGAGCTATGGGGACAAGAAAACAACAATAGCTGTTAAAATTTTTTTATCTTCGCACTAGGAATCTGCCTATAAGTAGCATATAAAAGCAAGGAGAGCCTAACCTTCCTTACATTTCTAAACTAGTCCTTATATAGAATGTTTTGGCATAATGGAGAACAAGAGAGCCAAAAGAGATATGGCAGACATATAACTGGTGAGTCAAGTCATTTGGATAGCTTTCCTTGAGCCTATTTTCCTGCATAGTGTGTGCCCCTGGAATGAGTCTTATTTATGGTACTGTGTTATAAACTGACATCATTGACATAGACCACATCAATAGAAGAGGGACCTGAAACCATCAGAAGCAAAGGAATTTGCTCAAGATCACATAGTATGTTGCAGAACTGGCAGTCAAACTCAAATCTAATGATTCTAAATCTAGTATTCTTTCTAATACACGATACTGCTTCTGTAACATTAATGACAATAATAACAATCTGATTTTGGGCCAGGATTATGCTGAATACTTCTTTTGAACTCCCATTGTATTACGAAAATTCACATCTGGATTGTTTTCATTTGTTATTTGATACAACAATTTGGTCAAAGGTCAGTCTGGTATGACAACAGTGATTTCACTGATGAGACCAAAAAATACAGTTAGGCTAAATGATTTTCCTAGTGTCACACAGTTAATGATTAAATGACAGATCCAGATCCTCTGACTTCAGAGCCAGGGCTTTTTCTACCGATCATTCCACCTTTTAAGTTTTGTGCCAATTTAGCATCATGGCAGCCAGGAAACTGATGCTTTCTGGCTCTTTTGAACCCCCACTTTTGAGATCAGGGAAGCATTAAAGGCATGTTCCTGGGTACCTGCCACCTGGCATTTTTCAAATGGATCAGGCATATTTCAGAGCCACTTTGTGACTAGTGTTTTTTTTCCCCATTTTTGATTTTCTCTCCTGCACTATAGAGTATACATCTCATCCTTATTTTCCATTTGGATCAGGTAGTGCCTACCTAGGGACTCTTTTCCTCCTGACACTTCAATTTCAAGTTACAATTCACATCCCACTATCTCTAGCTGTGCTTGAATCAACACATTAGTGCATTCAGTTTAGTGAGTCTGTGCTGGGTAGCCTCTCAAATACCTCACACATAGATGATTACAAAAAAATCACATAGGAAACAAGCATGTTTAAAGAATCTCTAAAGGGATTCAAGAGGAAGCTCTGGAAAATGCTCCACAATCATTCCTTAAATGCAGACTTTTCTCATAACAGAGTTGATTTTAGTCAGAGAGGAGTTAGGAACATTTATGATTCACAGACATCTATTAGCACATCAATAGCAATTTTAGGTTAGTTGAAACAGTGAATGTCCAATTTCTATCGGGCTCAAGAAAGAGTTCTGCTTAGATTTTTTTCCTAGTCTGTAGATGAGATGAATTATTCAAAATAGGATCATGTCATACCTATGAGTATGTCATCAATAATGTGTACTGATGTATAATTTAAGGGATTTTAATGAAAACTAAATAAGATGAAGTGAACTGTATCTAATCTGATTTTTACTGTATCAGGCTGAGCTTTCTCTACTAAAATGAAGCTTGGGAAAACTAAAGAAAAATAAATAAACCGTGATCAGTAGACAGTAAAGAATTACAGTCTTAAGGGCCTAAGTCTCAAACACTAGTTTTTTTTTCTTTTGACGTATTTGATTCCCAACATGCCTCAAGACTCTCAGAAAGTTGGAATATAGGGAAGCAGAACAATTGAGCTATGGGAGCAGGAAGGCAGAAGTACATAACTAAGATTTCATTGTCTTTCACACTAGGAAATTGCCTGTAAAGTGGCATATGAAAGTAGGGAAAGTCTAACCTTCTGAGGTGACTTTTCTAAATTTGACCTTATGATTGAGCATTTCAACAAAATGGAGAATAACAAAGTCATGTCAGACATAGAACTATGGAATCCAGTTATTTGGATAGCTTTCCTTGTATTTGTTTGTATTCCTGCATATTGTCCTTAGGAAGAATCTTGTGCTCTGGATTGTGCTGTAAACAGGCATTATAGACATAGAGCATATCAAAGATTTCAGGGATGATTCTATTATCCCAAGGCCAGTAACACAAAGACTTTAAAATTCTTTTGTGTTCCAATTCAATAAGCATATTTTAAGTGACATAATTATATTTACACTGTTTACAGAAAGTTTTTGAGGAAGGTAAATCTAAAACCATTCTAATAAATTAACCGAGAAGAAAGCAGATACAATTAGATTAAGAGGTTAAGTGATTTGCCTGGGGTCATTCAGCTAATGAAAGAGGTTTAGATCTCAAACTGAGTATGCTTGATCACAACTACAGAGAATTTCCCGGTACTTACACTCATTATGCCAGTGAAAGACTTTATAACAGTCCTGACCTGATAGTTATAAGTCATATTTAGGACAAAGAAACCATTGATGGTTCTCTAGAATAATGGGAATTAATTTTGATAATTTACATGCTATTTTAATTCCTTATCTTTTGAAATTTTTGATTCTCCAGATGATTTAAACCAACATTTGTTGTTGCCAATGTACAAATACATTGAAAATTGCCTTGGCATCAGAAGAGTGCTAAAATAAAAGTTATATCTCTAAGATTACTAACATAAGTTTCTGAAACATGAAAAATTTAGCCAAGCCACTCTTTTTGCTATCGAATAATTATTTTACTGATTTTTTGGCACTAAACTCTTAGACTCAATCAATCAAAATGCCATCACACCTAAGGATTAAAAAGATTAGTGCAAGAAGCTATATAAAAGACATTATTGTGGGTATGCATGTCTGGAAAAGGAGGTAGAATAGTTGTTCCTCTTGGACTTTTAAAAACATTCTTAGGTTATAAAACTAAGCCTTGGATAAAGTGGATATCATAAATGCATCTGGGTTTATCTTTGAAAACCCTTCTTACTATAAGCATTAAAAAAAAAAAAAAACTGACTTCCTTACCACTGTGATTTTATGTAGTGCTAATGTAGGACAGCAGACATCTGGGAAAAAAATTCATAGACATACATACTGAACCTAGCTGCCTTCCCACTAGCTAGTGTGCTATAGAAGAGATACCCTTTCTGGGAAATTCCTCCCTGGAAAACATCAAAACCTATTTAAAGTCTATGGAACTTGCAAGGGTCTTGTAGTCTGAGAAAAGTTTAAATTGCCTAAAGAGTCTAAAAGTCACTCAGACTTCAGAGAATATCTAAAAGAGAAGAAGTCCCTCTTAAACATCCTGCTTAATGTTGCCTGCCCCACATGGTGCCTTAATAGCAGCAAGGCAGTCAAACTCTACTAATGGAGCCAAGTGCTACTGCTGACCATGGTACTGATAATTTTTTCTATTGATAGTGCTGATGTTAGAGTAGTCAGAATTTGAGACTGGAGATGGACAAGGTGAATGTCATACTGTTATCATTGATACTTGAAAAGAATCAGAGAAAGGTAGGCAGTGTGATATATGGAAGATTTCTATGGAGTATTTCTGGAAGGATAAGAATTATATAAGATAATAAGGCATGTAGACATTGTGATCTACCCTAGTCAAAGGCATATCTATTTTTAGCTCATGTATGAATCCATCTTATTTATATATTTGAAGACATATTTTTCTTCATGTTTATTCTCCATGCTGACAAAGCCAATTTAATTTTGAAAAGATATCACTGATTCAGTGACCACATCTAATTTTTCATTGGTCATTTAGTCTTATTGTCATATGTAAATAATAGCTTACTTATAGTTTATCTCTTTGTTATACTCCAACTAAACTTTAAGAGCTGATTACTTTTTGGGTGATACACACTTTTTTTTTGTTTGAACTCATTGATTTATGTGCACTGATCAGTTGATCCATCTGCTTTGCTTCTATTCTAGTCAATGATGACTATGTCACTTATTCCTTCTGTGTAGTCCTGGCCCTCATTTTGAGAAAAACTATTAAAAAATTTACCAAAACAAAATGAAAGAATTGTAAATAAAATGAAGCAGATTCTGCTAACAGAGAAAGACTAATTTCTAAGTAAAAAGAGTTGATCATCATACACAGATATTCAAGAGAATAGCTGCATACGAGCCTTGATATGTCATAAGATAAAAAATTTACCAAAAGTATCATCCATATATAAAAAAGCTCATTAGCTGGCAGGTATACTTGATCTGCAAATGGCAAGATCAGTATTACTCATTTACACAAGGTAATTTCCAATTACTCAAAACCAGCTGAGTTGTATACTCTTTTAAAAAGAATGCAAATGCCAAAGAACATCTGACTAAAGGAAAGTATAATAATAAATAAAAGATCCATATAAGAAAATACTTGTAAGGCACTTAGGCTTTGAAAACTGCTTAAATGGTCTTTAAAGTCAGCAGGGTTTTCTTATTATACCAGTATTGTCAGACCTAAATATGTTAATGCCTTAAAGAGTGCTTTACATTTGAACAGGGCTAATTTGACTATCTATTTTTCTGTAAATGAAAACTATTTTTCACATTGTCCATAAGAAACAATGAACCCTGGATTGGGAATCATCAGAGGACCAAAGTTTGGATCCAAGCTTAGAGTTAACATTTTACATAATCTTGAATAAGTTATCCAATCTTTCTGAGCCTGTTTCCCATCTGTAAAATTAAAGCGTTTTAAGAGAGGATGTTCTGAGTTGGAGAACCTTGAGCCTAATGTTTACTATGGTTGTATGACCTTGGGTTAGCCACTTAACTGTAGAACTCAGTTTATTCATTTAAAAAATGAGGGTAAGGATTAGAAGCTCCTGGAACCCTTTTTAGCAATTTGGTTCTTTGACACCTCTGGTTCCTTTTAACTCTGTATTGTATAAAATAATAGTTATATTACTGTTCATCTTTAATTTCACCCCTAAGTCCCAACACTCTGAATTAAATAATTCATTGCTGGGTCAAGTTTTTTGGCTTTATGTGATGTGGCACACCATTTATCTCCTTTAGGCTGACTATTAAACTGTATTAGCTGACTTTGCACATAGAAGGTTCATCATTTTAAAGGTACAATATACATTGAAAGTCATCTAATCCAACTTTTATATTTTACTATTGAAGGACTGATATCCAGAGAGCTTAAAGGATTTGACCAAGTTTACACAAGTAGAAATGGGAATTGAGGATTCAAATCTAGATTCTCTGACTTCACCTCCAATGTTTATCTATACTCAATCATTTGCATGCTATCTTTCTTCAAAGACTGGCCCAAGAATTACTGCTAGGTTTCCAAGGCAATGATCATGTGACATCTCTGATTCTTTAATTCCTCTTTCCTCCCATTTTCCATATATGTATATATATATATGTATATATGTTTATTAATTAAGCATCTACTATTTGGCAGGTACTGTGCTAAGAACTTTGTAAATATTATTTCATTTGATCCTCACAATAACCCTCACAAATAATCCCTATTTTACAGTTTGAAAACTGAGGCAGAGAGAGGTTAAATGACTTGCTCAGGATCACATAGCTGATAGTGACTGAAGCCAAATTTGAATTTAAGTCTCCCTGATCTCAGGCCCAGTCCTGCATTCCTTTTGCCACTGAGCTATCTCCATATAAATTCTTTATTCTTTAGCTTCTCATCCAGAGCTCTTCATAATCTGGAACTCTTCTGACTTTATCTGACAACTAACTCCCTCTATGTATTCTGGCTAAACTGGTCTAATTGCTGTCTCTCTATAACAATTCCATGTGTCTCTGCCTCTCTGCTTTGCTTCCACTATTACTAGGAATGCCCTTCCCCAGTCTTGTTAAAAAGTTGTTAAAAACTCCTTCCAAGATTCAGCTCAAATGCCACCTCCTCCTTTATTGTTTAGCCAGAATTGACCTTTTACTCATCTTGTACTTGGCACCTTGCACAAAATTTTAAACTATAATGAACTTATTATGTCCTATTTTGTATTTGAGCTATTTTTATATGTTTAAGATGTTTCTTCTGCACTTAGCACAGTGCCTTGCACATTTTAGTCATTTCAAAGATGCCTAATGAATTGAAGAACTTTGTTGATGGGTTTCCAAATCTGTTCACAATAAGGAAAAGTCTCTTGGTATTGGTAATGCATATATGTTTTAGTTTCTCTACAATATGATAGAATTTGATGAAGCTATATTTTATCTTTATGCTCTTTTTAAAAGCGCCATTGCTATATCACAGAATATGAACACAAGAATCAATATGGTAATGATAAAACCAACCTCAGGTGTGGATAAAATCAATTCAATGGATTGAAATTTAGGGTTTATGAAGAAAAAGAAATATGCACTGAATATGTACATTATAAAATAAAATTATTGACCTTCACATAAGATGATGACCCTGACCCATTTTCAGTGGAATTATAGAAAATGAATTACAGGCTCCAGATGGAATAGCACTAAGATGTTGCAGACACAGGTCAGGAAAAGGGCAGGACACCCAGACCTGGTAAGGCATCAACTATTTGATGGATGCTAAAGAGAACTCATACACAGTAGATGAGATTAGCTGTCTATGAGAAAACTTCCCAAAAGTAATTTGGAGGCATCTTATTGGAGATTCAAGTGTCTCCCTAAATGCCATGAGGAAGCAATCTCAAATGCAATCATTGGAAAATAAGCTGCAAACTGGAATATTGTTACATGCTATGAGACCATGTTCAAATGAAGAAAGGTGATGTTATAATGACAAGGGCAAACAGAAGATTCTAGTGGTGATCAGCTGGGAATACTGAAAAAGGGATATTATAGAAGCAGCTTTGCTAGTGTTTCTTCAACACTCTACAGGAGAGACATTATAACTTACAATTATGGTGAATTCTATAGTGGAAGCATGAAATAATAATGAGCATTTATATATTGCATTATAAATGCACAATACTTTACACATATTATCTTATTTTTTTGCTATAGAAAGCCCAAGTAGAGTTAGGAAAGTTAAAAATTTTGTTTTCACTTTTGCAGAGTACAAACAAATGATGTTTTCTGTATGGATAATTTGTATTAGAAATTCCACCACTGATGTAAATTGTTACCTTGTCAGTAATTTGTAGGTTTAAAATTTTTTTTTGAGACATTTGGATTTAAGCAACTTGTTCAGGATCATACAGCTATTAAGTATCTGAGGCTAGATTTAAAGTCATATCTGACTCCAAGGATGGTACTTTACCTACTGCACTATCCAGCTGCCCTTAATTTATAGTTTTTAATATTCTATTAAATCACTGAAATATTAAATGACTCATCCAGGACAACACAATATGTATCAGAGACAGAATTTGGATTCAGGTCTTCCTGATTCTTAAGTTCAATCCTCAATATACTATTCCATGTTGTCCATCAGTATGAATTTCATTATTTCTACTTTCAGGTGAGAAAATTCATTTTTAGAGACATTAAATGACTTATCTGATTAAGTGGAAGAAGAGATTTGAACTTAAGTATTCTGTGAACTCTCTTCTACATAACATTGTATTTCATCATATTTATCTACATTTTCTGTGCCAGTCAAATTGGTGTTTTAACTGTTCTGACAGTTATTATTTATTTCTTGTTTGTGTCTTTGCACAGGGTACCCTATTTTTCTTAGAACTATTTTCTTCTCACTTTGATTTTTAAAATCCATAGTTTATTTCAAGACTTAGTTCAGGGATAACCCACTATGTGAAACCTTTCCTGATATCTCTACTTGTTCTTTTCCCCTTTTCAAATTTTTAAAAAATATATAATGTAAATAACATTACCTTGCAATATCAAGTTTCTTGAGGGCAGGCACTTTTAAAATTTTGACTTTGTAATCTCTAGCATCCTATTTTGTCTATCACATATGCTTAAGAGATATTAGTTGAATGATTGAATGAATTGGCCTTGGGGCGAACTAAAAAATTCTTATAGCTATTTGACTTTCTTTCTTTATAATCCTGCATCAGGTAAACAAGTTCTGGATCCAAATTGGTTTCTTAAGTAGGTATCTCTTACTGAGATGAGAATGTGCTAAATAGTCTATAGGAACATTACAATTCATTTGGGATTTTAATTTCTCATTGTAAATGAATAAAATGACATTTTGGGTTATAAATCAGTCTCATGAATATGGGTGTGCAAGTAAATTAATCAGGGCTTGATCACCCCTGGGTGAACTAATAAGATGAATTTCTGAACCTGTAAACTGGAGGATAGGACCCTGAAACTGAAACAGTAGATCATAGAATGTTATAGCCAGAAGGAAACTTAGACACAATTAAATCTGATCTCCTTATTCTGAAGGTGAGGAGATTGAAATACTGAGAGAGAAAAAGTCTGAGTGTTGTATGATTCCTTTTGCCACTGAGCTGTCTCCATATAAATTCTTTATTCTTTAGCTTCTCATTCAGAGCTCTTCATAATCTGGAACTCTTCTGACTTTATCTGACAACTAACTCCCTCTATGTATTCTAGCTAAACTGGTCTAATTGCTGTCTCTCTATAACAATTCCATGTGTCTCTGCCTCTCTGCTTTGCTTCCACTATTACTAGGAATGCCCTTCCCCAGTCTTGTTAAAAAGTTGTTAAAAACTCCTTCCAAGATTCAGCTCAAATGCCACCTCCTCCTTTATTGTTTAGCCAGAATTGACCTTTTACTCATCTTGTACTTGGCACCTTGCATAAAATTTTAAACTATAATGAACTTATTATGTCCTATTTTGTATTTGAGTGTTGTATAATTAACCCTGAGTTGAGACATCAACAAGTCACCAGGTACCTTCTCTGAGTGTTGTATAATTAACAGAGTTGAGATATCAACAAGTCATCAGGTACTTTCTCTAGGCTTTCCCTTGGGTCATAGTACTAGAGAAAGGCCTAACAACTAGCCAGTTTCAGTTTTCTAACTCCCAAGTTATATATAAGTTTTGTACTCTTTGTTATTAGTGATTGTGATCCATTTATAAGCTTCTTCCTAATTTCTTACTTTTCTACACTGGTTAAAAATAGAAAAAGGTGAAATATCAGGGGATCCTCTCAATATCTGAAAGATATCTCTATATTCTGTAAGATGATTTCAAACTATGGTCACTGAAGACAGCAAAATTACCTTCAGTAAGAAGTTCCACAATGCCAGGGTCATTGATAATCTGTACCCTAACTGACTGAGCTAACATAGAAGAAACTTATCCTGGTAGACATCTTATTGATTTCTGTGCCTCAAGTCTCTCTTCGCTATACTCCATCTTCCATATAGTTGTCAAAGTTATCTTCCTTCACTGCAAAAATGACCATGTTATCCCCAATCTATAAATTCCAATAGCTACCTAGGATCAAATATAAAATCCTGTTTTACTTTTAAAGATCTTTGTGATCTGGTTCTTTCCTGCCTTCCCAGTTTTTTTGTACTTTACTGTCTTCCATATAATCTATAGTTCAGTGATACTGGTCAACTTGCCTTTTCTCAAATATGATTCTCCGCTAACCAATTCCGTGCATTTCCACATGGCTATTGCCTATGCCTGGAATGCTCTCTCTCTCTCTCTCTCTCTTCTAATGTCTGCCTCTTAATTTATCTGACTTCCTTCAAGTCTCCAGAAGGGTTTCTCAGGCCATCCTTTTGAAATTAACTCTGTTATCCTATATATTTTGTTTGCTCATAGTTATTTGAGCACAATTATTGTCTCCCTCATTGGAATGTGAGACATTTTAGGGCAAGAAACACGTTTGCCTTTCTTTGCATTTCCAAGGCTTGATATAGTGATTTGCACTTAGCAAGTGCTTATTATGTTTGTTGACCTATCAAGGGCATTCCACAATCAGCCTGCTTTACTACCTCAGTGATCTTGGGCAAATCATTTAACTTCACTTGACCTCATTTTTCAAATTTGTAAAATAAAGGGGATGGACTAGATGATCTCTGAGATCCTTTCTACTCCAATCTTTGTGATTCTATGAATTTTAGGTGAAAGGAAGGCAAAACTTTTAGATTACTGTTTTTCAGTGGAGAACTGCAGGGCATCAGTTGACAGGCTCATTGAAAGGATTAAGAACATCTTTTTAGGCACTGGAGGATGAACTGAGTTTAGGTTGGAGTCACCTGGACTTTTCTGTAGTCCTGGGTTTTTAAAGGGAAATATGCCCTTTGCTTATTTTTCAGAACTCCAAAGAGAGATGAACACAAATCTTAAAGCAGAAGAGGTTGAGTGGACTAAGTGGAAGAAAAACCTATTTACCTATTCAACTTTCCCATAGCTAATAATGACTTACCTTGACTATAGATGACTCCAAAGGATTATGTTATTTAAAGATAGCAATAGTCTTATTGAGAATTTTCCAACTATACAATTGCATTTGAAAAAAATCAAAAGACAATTTCTAAAGCAAAGCTCCAAGTGTAAAAGATTGATGCCTTAGACTCAGAAGAGAAGCTAAAAAATTAGGGAATTCTCCAGGTTATCCAGAAGAAATCATCTGCAAGATGATTTCAATCTAAGCCATTAAGTTAGTCTCCCTTCAGCTCTGTCTAGGGCTTCAGGGAAGAAATGCACATCTCTTCTTTCCAAAGCCTTTCTATGAAATGTGACAGTTGAGTTGGTTTGACATATATTAAAAATCAACAACAAAGAAACAAAAAACCAAATCAAAAACAATGTTCTTGGTAAACTTAACAAGTGGATTTTGTTCTGAAAGGTCTCAAGAAGAACAAACAGGTGATCTATCTGCACTGAACAATTATGACTTTAATTATTATATGCATACAAAGGGTCACAGTGGCCTCATCCCTGTTTTATCAAGGCCTTGGAACTCAAAAGTTAAGGGAAAAAACAGAAACAAAAAGGACCAAAAAAAGGAAAAGAAAAAAAAAAGAAAAAAAAAAAACAATGCAGCCCTAAGCTCACCAGATTTAGCAAGAAGCAGATTCTTCAAAGTCATTAGACTAGTTTTGAAAAAAGCTTCACGCTGCTGTGACTGAGCTCTCAGATCAGGACAATAAGTGCTATGAATTGGAACAGAAGCTTTTGGAAAGACATGCCTCCAGTTTCAAAGAATACTTTTCCCAGACAAGCTTCTTTGTGAGGAGATTTTTAACAAACATTTAAAAAAAATAACAAACTCGGTTCTGAAATAAAATGCTTCAAAGACTCAGGCTTAAGACATAAAATTATATCTTCAGATTTGCATTTTAAGCAATAATACAGATTAAGACATATAACAGCAGTTTAAAAAACAGTCAATTAAAAAAATTGTAAACTTAATTTTTTAAAATTTCCTTGGTATTTTTGGAGGGAAATAAAAATATTGTTCAAATAAATCAGTCATTTTGATTTTTTTTAAAAAAGGGACAGATTGAAGCCACTATTCTATTAAAAAGAGAATAGTTTCTCCTTTATGATAATATATATATATATATATATACATATATATATATATATATTTTTGCTTTTGCTGAGGCACTTGGGGTCAAGTGACTTGTCCAGGGTCACACAGCTAGGGAATGTTAAGTGTCTGAGACCAGATTTGAACTCAGGTCCTCCTGACTTCAGGGCTGGTGCTCTATCCACTGTGCCACCTAGCTGCCCCTATGATAATATTTTTACAAATCTTATAACATCCACTTTTTGGAAAACAATTATTGCTATTTAATTTGGAAACAAGATAATGGCATAAAATGTCATGATATTTTTGTTATTTAGCACACGGAGAAATGAGTAGCTAATGAAATAATCTTAGAGTGAAAATCCCTAATCAAATGAACATGAAACAATTGACTTAATCAAAATGAAATTTTCAAAGAATAATTGAGCGACACTGACTTTGCTGACCTTATTCAAATACTGTACAATCTTATCATTTCTTTTACTTCTGGGACCTTTTGTGATATTCTCATGGAATTCAGGTCCTTACAAATTGTAAAATAATTATGAATGAAAAGTTGAAATGCCTTCATTAGTTCAAATTATACTGTTTGTGAAGACTGGCAATTGAAGAGAATTTCACAATATAAATGTGACTTTGAATTACTTCCATGAAAACTTTTGGTTGGGTAGTCTCCTAAGACAGATATTCCCAGTGAAGATTTGCATACTTAATATACTTCAATGAATTCAGGTTCTCATCTTTTTTTTTTTATTAAAGCTTTTTATTTGCAAAACATATGTATGGGTAATTCTTCAACATTAACCCTTACAAAGCTTTCTGTTACAAATTTTCCCCCCTACTCCCCACCCCTCCCCTAGATGGCAGGATATCCACTACATGTTAATTATGTTAAAATACTTGACAAATTGAATATATGTATACATATTTCCACACTTATCATTGTTGTGCAAGAAAAATCGTATCTACAAGAAAGAAAAATCAGAAAAAGGAAACACAATGCAAGCAAACATCAATAGAGAGCATGAAAATGTTATGTTGTGGTCCACATTTCATATCCCTCTCTCTGGGTGTATATGGCTTTCTTCACTGAATAATTAGAAGTGGTTTGAAACATTTCATTGTTTTTTTTTTGAAACATTTAATTGTTGAAGAGAGCCATGTCCATCAGAATTGATCATCATATAGTCTTGTTATTGCCTTGTATAATGATCTCCTGGTTCTGCTCACTTTGCTCAGCATCAGTTCATGCAAGTCTCTCCAGGCCTCTCTGAAATCATCCTGCTGGTCGTTTCTTATAGAACAATAATATTCCATAACATTCATATACCATAATTCAGGTTCTCATCTCAATCCAAGACACTACCCATTTAACTTTATATGATTATTTCTTTGAAACTGGAAGAATTTCTTTACTCTCCAAGTAAAGATCACAACCACTCTTTTACATATCATTCAATTCTCGTTTTCCCATCAATCTTTCACAATCTACTTAATATGGTAGAGACTTTTCTCTTATTTATTTATTTTTTAACATTTCTGGTATATTTGGTAAACTCGTAGGTTGTCCATTTTGTTATTACTTGCATTGATGTATGACAAGTATGCTTTATTTTTTTGTCATGCATGTTTCTGGTAATACATTTAGGCAACTGTTTACATGTAAAATGTACTTGGCAATGTGCTAAGCCTATTGATTATTCTATGAATGGACAAAGACAGAGGAAGACCTGAGCATTATATCTGATGCCTACAGCTCAGTGATCTTTCAGTACCTCAGACAACTCTCTAAGACTATAGATCGAAGGTCAGGTGCTGACTTCTATTGATAAAGAAAGCTTCTTTGAAGATCTCTATGCCAAATGCAATCATAAGTTTGGTCTAAAAAGTAGGACTAGAAGGGTAAAGATGCCCAATTTTTCTTTTATAATTTGCTTTTTGAGTTATCTACAATTTTAATTCTTCTGATATTATGGACATCTTCCATTCACAGCATCCATAGAATCTCCAGAGGGATAGTGTTATTGAAAACACAGGGTTTTATTATAGGAGGAAGTTTTGGAATGACAAGCAAGTGAATTGGATTTGAATGAGGGAGGACTGTGCAAGCTCATCTGCTTTACTTTCCCTTCTAGAGCTATCTGGGTCCAGTGGCAAGACACAGATCAAGAGACCTGGAGATGGTATAGATGACTTTCCATTTAATTGCATGTAGAAATCTTAAGAATGTTAAGTCCCCACATACCAAAATAAGATCTAAATGGGTTCATGATCTGGATATAAAGAGTGATTT